>JAIEZT010001368.1:27356464-27425013 GCA_019594935.1 Periophthalmus modestus
CTCTTCACCCGTTTCTCCGAATGTCTAAAACACGTCCCATCAATCGAAGAACCACTCAGATGAAGCCAAACCTGGGCCATACCTTGGGCTACACGAGGAGGACAGTGCAGGCCAACCACCAGCTCCGTCCTATTGAAAACTAATCCGCAAAACAAAAAGGAGCTGCTGCCCCCCACGTCTCATATCTCAGACCTGGTCCTGAGGTAGAACCCCCTACGCCATATTTTAGCAATCATGATTAACCTTGGGCCAGCCAACATCCGCAAGCACTTTAAATGATAGGTTACGCCCCAAACGTCTCGTATAATTTTTACTTATATACACTTTGCCCTGATGCATCTGCTCCAGCTCAGTCGAATGCCACTGCCAAGAATGACCTGCACTCCGCCATGTGCACGAAATTACAGCTGTTGTATTCTGTTCTTGGGAGACAAAAATGAAAGCTGTATCTCAAATGAAAAGAGCGAATCGTTCTGCTGCTGTGTGGATGCCCGAGAATAGTGCGAATATAGGTTATTTCTTGACAGAGTGAGGAGTACGTATTGATAGAATTACATATAGCATTGACCATGACAAACTTCTTTGTGTGATTCTTGGTTTATCCATTGTTTCCGTTTGACCCAATAAGGTCTGTGTGAGATACTTGAAATTGTAATAATTAAACCGTTTTGACCTCGTGAATTAGCATTTTATTTGGTTTGCAATACTTCGGACTGTTATCGTCAAATATTTTTTTGTTACAGTTGAAAGTTATGGTAATAAAGAATGAGGGTCATATACATCCTGGTATAGAGAGTTACTCACCATTGGAAAGCGAAAGTGTTATATAGTTTAAAATCCCACATTCTGTTTGTGTGGGGTTTACCCAGTTTCTGGAGTGGGGGAAACCATAGTTTATTTTGTTTGATGACTTTGTAAGTAGCCAAAGAATTGAAGTTGTTTGTTATTTTCGATGACGCACACGACTTTCAGTTCAGGCGCAAATTTCAGAGAGGTTGTAGACGAGAATTGGCAAACAGTACTGACTGATTTTTGATCAAATGACATCATTGTCATAAGGTCGTTGAGAAAAACTAATATTGATTTTGTCCAAATAAGAAAATAAACGATGATCGTGGATGTTGTGTATTAAACCTCCAAGTATTGAAGATTCACTTTATCAGGGGTTTTCGTTGAGAGCGAGGTCGGCATTTAGTACCCATAATAATTAGGTTACAGTACATTGAAAAAAGGAATGCGGCAAAGGTTTGGTTCTTCATAAAAATAAAAATATGTTTCACAACAGACCTCCTTACATGTGTTATATCCATCTTAAAAAAAATCGGTTCCATATTTTCTCCATTCGTTGAAGTCTGGAGGTCATACCTGGACATTTAATCGTACAAGTGTCTTGTGATTTGCTCCTCAAAAGATTCAAAATTATCATCATGAACAGATGAGAGAACACAAACATACAGTTTTAAGACGAATCCTTGGTTTTACATAGCCTTGAAAATGTAAATTTTAAAATGGATACTCCTAAAGGGGCAAGCTATGCTAAGACACTTGTCCCAAGGGAACACCTAAAGTCTCTTACACATCACTGAGGACAGAAATAAGGGAGAGGGGTACAGATTGTCCTGGGGCCGATTCCCCCTCCCCGCACCACATGCTCAGCCACAGGAGGTTTCAGTGCTGGGTACCTGTGGAATGCTTTGCATGCGGACATTCAAATGCTGCTAGCTGTAGTTGTCAGAAAATGGAAAAGAAAATATTGCTGAAGAGTTGAGAGATATGCAGAGGGATGAGTAAACAGATGAGAGAGTTAACGCGGGTAAGTGTCCTAGTAAGAAGAAGGACATGATAAAATTAAAGGTATGCTGTTGTTCTTAGTGACCTTGGATGTATGACATAAGCACTTGCACCATTTCACTGAGCTGGTTTTGTTTTTCTATTTCCTTACAGGACATGTACCACCCTAAGACCTGGATTTCGTCATGTTCCATTCACGACCATGAAAGGTGTTATCGAGCTTAACTGTATTTTTGTTAAAGACAATTACTGATATTGTGCTGCTGAGGTGAAAATAAATGAAATTAATGAATTAATATTGTAGGAGAGTCGCTCATGCATTCTTGTACAGCCTAAGTAAATTAAACTGACTGTATATTGCCTACAGTTGGTACATAGTAGTATAACTTTACCCATTTTCAATAAAAATATGCTAGTTAAAGTCAGCGTTTATATAACAATAGATCTCTAAAAGTATAAATAACGGTGCTTGGGATCTACTTAAGTATTAAATGGACAAAAAATCCATCCATTATTTTCTTCTGCTTATCCTTAGGAAGCCAAAAGGGGGTCGCGGGGAGCAGGGGCAGTTTAGCAAGAGCGCAAACCGCCAGACTTTCCTCACCCCAGACCGTCCTCGGCAGCTCCTCCGGTGGGACCCCAAGGTCGTTCCAGGAAGCCAGCCGGAGACATAGTCCCTCCAGCAGTAGTCCAATGGTCTTCCCGGGCCCTCCAAAAGCCGTACCGCCGTGTGAAGACAATGGCCAAACACCTTCCTATCGGAGGCGTCCCAGGACATCCTGAGAGACTATCCCGAGCCCCTCACTGGATTCACTACTCCAACGTTGAGGAAGCTCAGCTCATACTCTGAGCTCCTGCTAGTTGACCACACTGCCTTCCACACGGAAGTAAGATGCCGTCAGTAGCGGGAAGAAGTCCCTATCGAGCCTTGTTTGGAATTGCGGGGACTCCATGAGGAACAGCTGAACAAGTTACGGTGGACCAGAGCGTGCCGCGAGCTTTTGCTGCAATCCGGTGGACGACAAAAGCCATCAGTGGTTGTTGAGGAGTTCGGGTAAGACGCAATAAAGGAGAAAGGGCTTCGAGGACGCCCAAAGCCATTTCCTGAGAAAAAACAACCGTCCGTATTCCTCGGAGGGGGAAGAACGCCGTGACTTCTCCACCACCTGGGTTTAATAGCGATACTAGGTGCTAAGCGCTTTGACCTCGACTGGGATGTATGGTGCGGCCGGAACGGTGGAAAATGGAATACTTTGAGTATCTCTTGCATCCCACGGTGGCTACTAAAATCTTCCCAGAAAGCAGAGACTAGGGACCCGGAGGGCATACTCGTTCTTATCACGCACTGGGCAAATGGCCAGGAAATGTCACTGAGGTGCGTGTGGCAGGCTCCTTGGTGGCAAGAGCATCCGGGCGATTGAATGGATATCATCCCTAGTACCGAAAAAGTCAAGATCTCTGGATGAAAAATGTGGTGGCTAGTCTATGGCTGGGACCATCTCTACAACAATGCGTGGCGTGTTTGGGGACAGTACAAAACAGCTGGACTGGGGAAGACCGGGGTGGTGGTCCCGTCTGTATAGAAGTGGAACCTGATGGTGGGTGTTTCCATTATTAGGGGAATACACTCCTCAGCCGCCTCCCTATAGTTAACCGTCTATCCAGGCGGTCAACTGGGTAGAGCAGATCCTACGCGGGTAGTCGAAACGTCGGATGCCAGGAGGAGGCAGTGTGGTTTTTTCATCCTTGGTCGTGGAACACTGGACCACTCCTCGCTACTGATGGGAACACATCACCATCCGAAACCGATGGTCCGAAAAATAAACCTCGGATCCAGGAGGAGCAGTAAAATGTGGTTTTGCGTCCCTGGTCGGGAAACACTGGACAAAACGCTCTAACACTCTGCATCGGGTTGGCTCGAGGTTCATGGGAGGTTTGGCCCTAACCAGTCCACACACTGTAATATTGTGCAGATCGGAAGAAGGCATTCGACCGATGTCCCTCGTGTGGTCCTTTGAGGGTGTGCCTCCAGGAGTATGGGGTCCGGTGGGCCTTTGCTAAGGGCTGTCCCGGTCCCTGTATGACCGATAGCAGGAGCTGTGGTTCGCATTGCTGGGGCATTAAGTCAGACTTTTCCCAAAGTTGCATGTTGGACTTCCGCCATGGACATGGCCCTTGTCACCGTTCTGTTCATATATATTGGGAGTGGACAGAATTTCTAGGCGCAGTCAGGCAGGGGCTGGAGGGGTCTGGTTTCGGGAACCACAGGTCTACAGCTCTGCTGTTTGCAGATGATGTTTTATCTTATGGCTTCTTCGGAGCCAGACCTCAGCAGGCACTGGGTGCGGTTTTGCAGCCGAATGTGCAGCGGCTGGGATGAGAATCAGCTCTTCCAAAATCCGAGGCCAGGTTTCTCGACCGGGAAAAAGGTGGTTTCTTCCCTCCTCCGGTGGGTGGTGAGCCCCTTGCCTCAAGTGGAGGAGTTCGTAGTAATCTCGGGTCTTGGTTCACGAGTGAGGGAAGGATGTAACGCGCGATTGACAGGCGGATCGGTGCAGAGAGCGTCTGCATGATGCGTCGCCTGTATCGGTCCATAGTTGTGTAAAGAAGGAGCTGGAGTCGAAAGGGCAAGCGCGCTCTCGATTTAACCGTCAATCTACGTTGCCTACCCATCACCTATGGTCATGAGCCTGGGTCAATTACCGAAAGGACAAGAATCGCGGATACAACAAGCGGCCGAAATGGTTTCTCCGCAGAGTGCTGGGCGCACCCTTAGAGACAGGGTGAGGAGCGTCAGTCACATGGGAGAGCTCGCGAGTATAGCCGCACTGCTCCTTCACGTCGAGTAGAACACCATTGGTGGCTCGGGCATCTGCTCATGATGCCTCTGGACGCCTCCCTAGGGAGTGTTCTGGGCAATGTTCCCACCGGAGGAGGCCCCTGGGGAAGGGGGGGGGGGGAAGACCCATGAACACGCTGCTGGAGGGACTATGTCCTCTCGGCTGGCCTGGGAACGCCTTGGGGTCCCACCGAGGCTACTGAGGACGTGGTCTGGGTGAGGAAGTACTGGAGTCCCTGCTTAGACAGCTGCCCCCGCTACCTCGTGCCCCGGATAAGCGGAAGAAATGGATGGATGGCTTTTTTTCTTTTTCATACTGACCACTTTTCTGTAAAAAATGATATAGAATACCACAATACACAGGTCGCTCAAACACATTTCCAGTAATTATAGTTTAAAAAGCTCAACAAATCTGCAAAAAGCAGTTGGACTTTTTAAATAACTCACCAAAACTCCACCGCTCCCACACACTTCCTGTTCTGATGATAGTGTTTGTCGCTGTTATGCCTCTCCCTCTTGATGTTGGGGACAGAGAGAGCACAAGTGGCAGTATTATTTTAAATTATGGTTTTGCTGAGATAGATGGTGGGTTCTGTGCAGGTGCGATGAATGGGTTTGGAGGCCATTATGTAAAAATGAAATCATGATTTTTCAGCTGACGACGGGTGTAATTTAGGCTCTTGTCAGATTCACTAAAGACTAACACCTCGTTTGACCCACTGTGGACACAAAACTGTTTCATTATGATCCCTAAATGGTACAGAGATAGGTACAAATGCAGTGGTTGTAGTGGTAAATCTGTTTTAGATTTTCTTTTCTGCCTCAAAGCTACTTGTATTTAGATGTAATCCCTGGCTCTCACAAAACCCTTTGCAAGAATCCAGTATTTTCAGACATAAAGTGCAGCAAGGTGGACTGCCAATGTGCAGTACTCATGGGTTTGCATTTTGAGGATGTTTGACCATTCAAAAGATAGACTATTTTTAGTTTTGAATTGTTAGTTTGCTATGGTAACAGTCCCACATTTTCATCACTCTGAACCCATGCATGTTTTTCACATTCTACATTGTGATTTTATACAGTGGTCCCTCATTTATTATGTTTTTAAAAATAACCTGCAATAGGCAAATCCACAAACTAGTCACCTTATATTTTTTACAATGATTATATATGTTTTAAGAAAACGCCTCACCACACACTTTATACACTTTTCTCACACAGGCAGGTGAGGGGGCACTAGTCTCCTCTAAAATGGCCAATGCACCCTAATAGCTCCCACTAAGATTTTTGCCCCATTTTCATAGCACATCCAATCTTGATTAATAATGTGCAAATGGCAGCGACAAAAATTAACATATTAGGTGAGCACCCTCGTTAAAGAACAGAGCACCCCCATAGGTCCTCCAACCAAAACTATCTGGTGCCACCCCTGCTTTGCCATGAAAAGTAAATTTACAAATGCTGAGCCTGAACATTTCTTGTAGTGACTACACCCTAGAATGTGTCAATATTTAATTAATAATCTGAAATCAAGCCATTGCAATGCACAGTTCTTAGTTGTTTTACTCTGTTTTACTTACACGATGCTAGAGTTTGATCATATACAATTACATGCAGACAGAGAGCAGTCCTCTGGTTTAGTAACAAGCTACACAATACACTCCACGTGGCGTGAAAAAAGCTAATTATAAGTAAACACATAAAACTAGCTAAAACTATTACCCATTACCATTTTCTTTTATACGTTTTGGTTGAATCTGTGGATGTATTTTGCCCTGCAGTGTCCATGCAGTGACTTTGTGTCGTCTCTGGCTCTAATGATGTGAGCTGCTTTGGTTTCCCGCGGTGACCAGACATCTCTTATGACTTATGAGGGCAAACACACACCATGTTCTGCTGTCACAACCACCTTGCATTTAAACCAGTCCTGGAGAGACACAGACACAGACACCACCGCAGAAAACAGGCCTATGAGCACAATATATGAGTAAACGCAGCACTTACTTTAAAGCTTTTGAAATGTATATAAAATGACACACCGGAATTGTCTGAAAGAGGCAACAGTCCACAGACAGGAGGCCCCTGCTCAGGTTTGCATTGAGACAAATAGTTCCTAATTTCACATAGACTTGCAACGTAAGTAGGAAACTGACCGTATATAACTTATTAATCTCATATTTTAATATTTTAACCAGCAGAGATTTAAAGCACTATTTTCTGATTTATGTTTTAATGTTGTTTTTCTCATCAGAACAGTTGTGTTTTGTTCACGCATATTTAACACATAAATCTTGCATATTTATTTCTATAAACTAGAGTTCTTCTCTAAAACAAAAAATACTCTGTTCCACCTTGTGATGTCATGTGGTAATACAGGAAGTGCTCCATGAAATGATGAATGAAAACAAAACACAACTCCAGGTATGGTTTTGATGATGTAACAACATTATAACATGAATAAGCTCACAAGATGCACTCACTTTGTGTAATAAATGACTGGATGTTTTCTAAAGATGCAGTCCATGACTTTTACAACTGACTTTTCAGGTGGATGTTTGCTACAAGAGTATATTTTTACATGAACATCCATCCATCCATTTTCTTCCACTTATCAAGGGCCGGGTCGCAGGGACAGCACTCTAAGCAAGGACTCATAGACTTCCCTCGCCCCGACACGTCCTAAAGCTCCTCCGGTGGGACTCCAAGGCTCCTCCAGTGGGAAATTAACATTTCAATTGTTAAAAGGAAACACTGAAGGGACTATGTCTCTCGGCTGGCCTGGGAACGCCGTGAGGTCCCACCAGAGGAGTTGCAGGAAGTGTCTGAGGGGAAGGAAAGTCTGGGAGTGAGTATTTTGTACTCACTGACATTTTGAACCACCAACCTTTTTATGGATGTATCTTAAATATATCATGTAATAGGATGTAGAGGTTTCAAACAGTTTGTCATCTGCAGATTGTGTTTGCAAACAGACATTTCTGCTCCCATCCAGAAGCCATTTTCAAGTTGATGGCACTGCTTGAGGCACTAGAATTGATTCTACTCTGAGTTAACTAAGTCCAGCCCCACAGGGACGTGTTTTAGAGAGAAACTGCCCTGCCCCTGTTTACTAGCTAACATCATTCTGGGTCATTATGCCCCTATTGTGTATTCACTGTCTCACCTACCGCGCTGTTAACTACATCTAGTATATTATGTACATTCATTACACTTCTGGTTAGATACTAAATGGCACTGTGTTGCACTGTACTTAGCAAAACAATACAGTGGAACCTGATCCAATCTGATATAAACTAATTTGTTTTGTTTCTTCACACTATTGCTATTTGTAAATCTAAACATCCATACAACTTAGCTCCTTGGTTAAACACATTACTTACACTCGAGGTGCTAATTACCCACACAGTACAGTTACGCCAAAACCAGGTGAGAAAGCTCTAAAACTCTGCAAAACAAATGACGACAAAGTGTAAATCTGCGCTCTGGCTCCTCTCCCTCGACATATGGCTGTGTTATGTCTGCACCACAAAATTAATTTCTTCCTGCGTGCCCAGTTTCCCGCCTCTAGCTGACCCTCCTGCACCAGGCCCTTTCTTAAAATCGATACCTGGACTTGCAGACTTGTATTTTTTGGCCCTAAAAAGATTGGCGTCTGCAGCTCGGAGCTGTAACCCTGACCTACGCTAGTGAAACTGTGAAGCAAATAAATAAAATTGCGCAGAGAGGTGCAGAGAGGTGTAGAGAGGAGGGGCGGGTGGTTAACCTTTTTGTCCCAATGGAGTTTGTGTCCGTAGTTTTGGGGAAACAGGGGAAATGAGTTTTAGCCTGGATCACTTGGTTAAAACACATTGGGTCAGAGTTGTTTGAGGAGATTTGGGGATGTTGGCTAAAGGCAGGGTGGCATTTATAGGGCAATGGGGCACAAAGTAAGTTTAGAGGCTTCTAGACATATAGAAAGGGTAACATTTTTCTTTTAAAATAAAATCTATTACAGATTCTTCTTCGTCAAGAAACTCAGTTGGTGCATTGACTTGTTTGGGTTTGAGTGGTTGTTGAATAATGTCATGGGGAAATTGTAATGCTGGATTTTTTTCTTTCTTTTGCAAAAGGAAGTAAAGTTAGAAACATGGATAATACAGAGCATAATACATTACTCAGCTGTAGTTCAGTGAGGCATACTTTCAATTGTTCCTTTGCATTTGACCCAGTGGGATACCATAGCGCCTGGGGACCCATCTCCAGATCTTGAGTATCTAGCTGGATGGGTTAGCATAATATGCATGCAACTCTTATGGGATTGTAAAATATATTTTAACCTGGTCTGAACCCTTCCCATT
Source organism: Periophthalmus modestus (assembly GCA_019594935.1). Classification (NCBI taxonomy): domain Eukaryota; kingdom Metazoa; phylum Chordata; class Actinopteri; order Gobiiformes; family Gobiidae; genus Periophthalmus; species Periophthalmus modestus. Next base: position 27,365,432 of record JAIEZT010001368.1, read on the forward strand.
ATCCATACAAAGTAATTCCTCCAGCAGAGTGATTATAGCTTGATTATAGGACCAACATGATAGATAGGTTTGAGAAAAAAGCAAAGCATGAATTTTTCTTTGCCACCCGTCCCAAGTAGCTTCTTCAGTTCTGACAAGGTTCTGGTAAGTCACTGCTTTACTTATCCATGCATTTGTCTCCAGTAGGTTAGACTACTGTAACGGCCTGCTCAGGGGCATCTCCAAACGAGCCTTAAGACAGCTGCAGTACATCCAGAACGCTGCTACTCGGGTCCTGACCAGAACCAGGAAGTACTTCACACATGCGTCCTGTGCTCAGGTCTCTGCCCTGGCTCCTGTAGCTCAGAGAATAGACATTAAAGCAGCTCTGTTTGTGAACAAGTCTCTCTATGGCCTAGCACCAAAGTACATCTCTGACATGTTAGTGCCACATGAACCATCTCACACTCTTCACTTCAAGGACCATCCTACTGCTGGTATCCAGAGTCAGGACTAAGCATGGAGAATCAGTGTTTCTGCAGCTAAAACCTGGAACAGTCTTCCTGAAGATGTTAGACAGGCTTAAAATCCAGGCTCAAAACAGTTCTGTTTAGCAGTGCATATGACTGAAAGGTTTTTATTCTGCACTCTTCTCTTTTAATGTTAATTTTACAATGATTATTTGTGATTTATGTTTTGATTTGTGTGATTTTAATGTCTTTCTTATTCTGTAAAGGACTTTGAATTACTTTGTGTATGAATTGTGCTATACAAATAAACTTACCTTGCCGTACCAGCTAACTACACTGACACTAATAAACCTACTATTACAAACTACCGTAGACATACTAGTTCTTTACAGTAAAAAACAGCTTATTTTACTTACTGTAAAAACTGCTAGAGTGAACCTTTACCAGGACCCTGTCAGAATTGAAGATGTTTGGATGACTTCCAAAAAATATGACCTCACTCACACATTCACAAACGTTTGTCCAGTTGGCAGAATTCAATTTTTCTTTTATTATGGACTCTACCTGGAAAGTGTGAGGCATTACTCAGACGTCTTTTAAAATCATGACCTTTCTCACAACTAACAGGATGATATTTGAACTTACTTCAACTACAGCCATTCTGACTCAATACATTCTCAGACCTAACTTTCTCTTGTGTCACCAGACCACCTCTCCTTTAGTGACATGCAGCTTTTATGTGGCCTATTTCAAGACATGCTCCTTTGGCTGATTCACTGTAGTTCTGCCTGCTCCCATTGTGTAAGGCTGGGCTCTTTCACACTGATCCCACATGAGTCTAAAACCGTCAACAAACCATTATCGATATATGTCCGAGCGACCCTCCAAACTTCTCTGCACACTTAAGTACAGTCATTTGGCATTTATAAGACATATTTGTGGAGCTGCTAGTTCAGTGACACCTGCTATTAGACAAATGCAAATCGTGAGTCATATGCCAGCTTTGTAAGTCAGTGTTAAGAGAGGGGCAGAGGAGGGAGAGTGAAAACACATTGTGATCTTTTCTCTGTGTCAGTGGGAGAGAGTTTAATGTCACATAAACAAATAGTGACATTTATAATATGAATAATTAAGGTTTAAACTTGGTTGGGATGAACTTGTCCTTTGTGAGTAACTGTGGGTTGTCTTCTTTTCATGCCACGAACAAAACAAGTGTGGTAGAAAGTTAAAATTCTTCCCTTTAACTGTGTATGTCCCTCAGTCGTCCATGTAAGGTTATAGCTATTTGCTGTTGGTTCATATACCGAAGGGAAATTTTTCCTCAGTATTTGACCCATCGTTTTTTTTGCTGCTGGGCACAACCTGTCAGAAGCAGTGCTTACAGTCACACGCTCATGTCCAGATCTTCAGCTAGGCTTGGTCAGGATTACCATAGTTGGAGGATTCACCCTATTGTGCGTTTTTAGGGTTGATGGGGGAAAAAAAACGAAGTGCCTGGAGGAAGCACGCGAACTCGGGCAGATCGTGGGTTGAACCAGAAACCTCCTGCTGCTCTCTGTTGTATTTCTAAGTGTCTGACCCAAACTGCACTCACAAGACTATACCTGTACAAGAGTTCATGCAAAACCAGTTATTTCTGCAGAAAAACGACTGAGATGTTGGGTATTTATATGAAAAATATAGGCAGATAAACTCACTTCCAAATCTTTAGCTAACTCACTACATACCTTGCTGTTGCCCCATATAAATCCCTAAAGTCTAAATAAAATAATTAGACTAAGACACCATCGGATGATTAATCGACTAAACAACTAAAAGACGAGAGTATTTGCAACTTATCGACTATGAGTTCAAGTACCACACCAAACTTGGGACTAAACTGGGACTAACCCCAGAACTAGAACAGTTAGTCAATAAGTTACTTTCTTAGTTTGAACAGAATTTCATTTTATTAGTAAGTTGGTAAAGGACAACATAATTAATTGACATTTGTATAAAACCCTGTGTAACTTTCCATTTCCCGTATGTCTGTCTCTACTGTGGCAGAGTCTAACAGCTCAGGTCCAGTCCACTGAAAACCTGCCAATCAAAAGTCCCTCAGTCCCACCTCTATCGCTGCACCACAGACCTGCTCCGAACTCCAAGTCCCATGAGCCTTTGTACACGCACGCACACTCGCGCAGATGCACACACACACACATTTTCAACAGGAAATTTAGAAAGCTGGAAGGACTTGGGTATTTGTGGGGTCCAGTGTTTTCCTCCAGTGAATGTCTCTGTATTAAATGAAATAGAGGAAATTATAAGTGTAATATTACATCACTCAAAGTTAGAGACACCTTTGTGCAGCTTTCTTATTATTTCAAAATGGCATTAGCCCCCAAATCGCAAGAAGTAAATATGAGTAAAAACCTCTAAACCACACAGACTTAAGGTGCACTAAACCAGGTGGTAAACGAGATATCAGGAATGAACCAGGTCTGAAATTCTGCTCTGAACTCCAACTCCCAGGAGTCTTTGCACCTTATTCTTTCAACAATTTCAGCTTTTGTTTTTCTTGGGTCCTATTTTCTCCCAATGTTTGAAAAAGAAAATATTGTTGTTTTTTGTATTTGAGGAACGTTGAAGTGCAATATTTCTGAAATAATGTCATCATCTCGACAAGGTATTGTTACAACTTTTAAATGTATTTCTAACTTTTCAAAAACGAATCCAAGCTTGAGGCAAGAGTTTCAAGGGTTTAACTTAGGACTAAAGAAGGTCTCTAAACCATCAAGACTGAACCAAGACAGCACAAGTGGCACAGTGGCAGAGTGGTTAGCACTTTAGCCTCACAGTGAGAAGGTATTTCTATGTGGAGTTTGCATGTTCTCCCTGGGTCTGCTTGGGTGTCTCCACTCACTAAAAGCATGTACAGTAGTACCAGGACTCCACTGAAGATAAAAATAACAATAAATAAGCCAAAACCGCCTCAAGTGGAGGAGTTCAAGCATCTCGGGGTCTTGTTCACGAGTGAGGGAAGAATGGAGCATAAGATTGACAGGCATATCGGTGCAGCGTCTGCAGTGATGCGGTCACTGTATCGGTCTGTTGTGGTAAAGAAGGTGCTGAATGGAAAGGCAAAGCTCTCGATTTACTGGTCAGTCTATGTTCCTACCTTCGCCTGTTGTCGTGATCTTTGGTTAATGACCAAAAGGACAAAATCGCGGATACAAGCGGCTGAAATGGGCTTCCACGTGGAGGAGCAGCGGCTCTACTCCGAGCCGCTGCTCCTCCACGTGGAGAGAAGCCAGTTGAGGTGGCTCGGGCATCTTTTCTGGATACCCCCTGGACGCCTCCCTAGGGAGGTGTTCCAGGCATGTCCCACCAGAAGGAGGCCCCAGAGAAGACCCAGGACACACTGGAGGGACTATGTCTCTCGGGTGGGCTGGGAACGCCTTGGGGTCCCACCGGAGGAGCTGGAGGACGTGTCGGGGGTGAGGGAAGTCTGGGAGTCCCTGCTTAGAGTGCTGCCCCTGCGGCCCGGTTCCGGATGAGCAGAAGCTGGATGGATGGAAGCTGACCAAAACCAGGTTCAGCAAATTAATACTAGGACCACACTTGCTCTAAAGACAGGAATTTAAGCACGTAAGTAAAAAAATAATGGTGCATTTGTCTTATAAAGCCCTTTTCCATACCGTCCATTTAGGTGATGGTAAGATACTGCAGATACTAGATCCACAGCTGTTCTGGCAAAGACTGACCAAAGCAAGGCTGCCAATCAGTGCCGTCAGCCCCTTTGACCACCACCAACATTCACACACTCACTATATTCTTACTAGGCAATGCAGTTTGCCACTGCTGCCCCACTGTAGCATTTGGTATTCCTAGCGGTCTCCCATCCAGGTATTAACCAGCCCAACCTTACTTATCTTCACAGATCAAAAAAGATCAAGCACTCACAAGATATATCGATTAAATATTTCTGTGTCTGGACAAAATGAATGTGCTCAATGGGGTTACAGAAACAGTAATACGGTCATACGCTGATAAATGCATGCATATGTCATTTTTCATTGGACCTGGCTTGATAAAAGTTGTTCAAAATCAAACCAGGACTGAAAAACAAGGACTAATCTGGACCAAACAGTCTAATAATAACTTCACTTCCTTTGAGTGGTTCTCAAATAGAAGGAGTTCATTCAAATATTGTGTTAACTAAACCATAGATTTGCTGTTCCTAATAGTTCTAACAGCCCATAAATTGCACATGCCATTTTTCATTTACTTCCTCCTAAAAGTTGTTCAAAAGCAAGACTGAAATGAACATTTACTCAGGACTAATCTGAACCAAACAATCTAATAATAACTTCACGTACTTTCTGTGTGGCTCAGATGGAATCCATTCATATATTGAGTAAACTAAACTGACCCCACATGTTGGTATATTAAAGCCTTAACCTGTGATTGCAGACTTGTTTGTCGAGTGCACTGGAAGCTGTCAGTCATGGTTCCCCATCTCCCAGAGCTTCACAACAAACTGCAGCTAAAGTCCCACCATCACACTCTCTCTTTTGACTTCCTTCACTCGAGCGAAATTAGGTTTACTTTGGACTGTCCCCGGAGAGATGCGAGCGGCAAACCAGGGCCAGAGCGGAGGAAGCAGAGAGGTTTTCACAGGGTCAGGCCACTGCAGGGCTATGGGGAGGTGGGGTTTGACGCAGCAATGGTTCCGTGGTAGAGAGTTCACCCACAAACATGAAGGTTGGTGGTTCAAGTCTTATGCTGATTAGTGCATCTAAAGATTGCTCACTGGACTCATAAGAGGTAAGATACAAATAATAAATATGACAATTTCAAAGCCAAAATAAGTCATTTGAAGTCAACGATAAAGAAAGTTTAATTTCATAAAACTGGTCACAGTCTAGGAGAGATGTGTATGGAATCTATCTATCTATCTATCTATCTATCTATCTATCTATCTATCTATCTATCTATCTATCTATCTATCTATCTATCTGTCTATCTGTCTGTCAATCTATCTATCTAAAAACTGCAACATGTGTATCAAACTTAAAGAATGCCTAAAAGTGCTGTGTAACCTTTCTACCTGCTTGTCTCCATGGAGATGGTAAATGGTAAATGGTTTTATATAGCTCTTTTCTACCTTCAAGGCACTCAAAGCGCTTTACATCAAGGAATCTGTCACCTATTCACACATAAATTCATACACCAGTGTACGCGGACACTGGGGGTGAAGGGGGGTTAATTGTCTTGCCCAAGGACACAGCGGCAGCATTCGTCTGTGGAAGCTGGAACCGCACTGTCAACCTGTGGGTCAGTGGATCTGACCGCTTTATCATCTGAGCTATTGTTGCTATTACTTTACCTGGAATGCTCCACAGTACAGCATTAAACTTCTCTATCCCCATGGAGAAAAGCAGGTGATGTCGCTGGGCCAAGTACCAAATAAAATAATTCCAAGCAAAGCAATTCATCTCTATGGAGACAAACAGTTACATAGTGCACCTTTAAAAATGATCCAAGACCGTGATACAGCCCCTATGGCAAAGTTTACACTTCCTAAATTGAAGCCTTTTCAGAGCCTGATAATTATGATCAATGACCCAACATGGCTGAACACTCGCAGACCTGTTTTCTCAGCTTGATTGTATTTTTCCCTCTAATTCTTTCCATCCGATAACGTTCCCTCTGATCCTGAACACAGGCCAAACTCCTCAGTACATTCCAACAGAGTTTCAGAACCAGCCCACTGCAGTGAAGAGAGTCGGCAGATGATGCATAGACCCAGCGTCCAACCATCAACAAAGCATTCATCACTAAGTGCAGCTCTGGCCCTAGCTACAAACTCTCTTATAGATTTGCTCCAACTAAATATGGACAGTTTTGAAAAAGCTCAGAAAAACTTTTGGCTTGTGCCGTGAATTCACAGACAGAGAGATTAAATGCATCATAGCCAAAACATTCCAGTAAAAGCCACTGCGTTCACTTTCTAAATCTGGGCAAACCTTGTGTTAGTTTCTTTCTAAAGGTTCACTATGTAATTTTTACTGGTGGAGAGTTCGTTCTGCTTTTCTCCATGGAGATGTTTTTGTTCTGCCTGGATGATGTATCCATGGTAAATGGTCACATTTTTGGGGCGGTTTTCCACCTTCAAAGTACTCAAAGTGCTTTACATCAAGGAACCACTCACCCATTCACACACACGTTCATACACCGGTGTATGCAGACGCTGGTGGGTTAAGTGTCCTGCCCAAGGACAGAACAACAGCATTCATCTGAGGGAGCTACAATTGCAGATTTGTGGGTCAGCGGATCTGACATGATCCATGTTCCAACAATATGGTTTTACACTTATCTAACTTATCTATCTCATTTTTTACAACAATAAAAAAACGCCTGATTGATTAAATGCAAGATAAGTTTAATGTCATACTGTGGCACATTTCAGTTAAAGCAGGCATGTCCAAACTGTGGCCCAGGAGCTAAATGCGGCCCTCAGACCAATTTTTCTTGGCCCTAAAGCTTCTAGGTGAATTGGCCCATATTACCTTAAATGGTACTTTTTACTGTATATTTCTGAAAATCTACTTTAACAAGCCCATTTCAAATATTTAATGTGTCCCATATGGATGTAAGCATGAATAAAGGTCTAGTGGTTCAGTCTAACTTGTAATAGTAACACAGATTTGAAGTATTCACTGTACTGGCGACCAGTCTATGGCCCTCAATCGGCCTCAAGCTTTTTCTGTGTTTTTATATGTGGCCCTTAATGAGAAAAGTTTGGACACCCCTGAGTTAAAGGAATTGCATCTCCATGGAGACAAGCAGGTGACATAGTGAACCTTAAAGGAGTAGCAATAGATCAATAAAGATGGTTAACAGTTAAGTGTCCCCTGACTACTGTAAATTGCCATTGTGTCCTTGGGCAAGACACTTGGTCTCCTTTACTTGCTTTTCTTGATTAAGGTGACAGTGGCTCAGTGGACAACCCGAAGGACAGAGGATCAGTTCACGACCACGTTCTGCCTCTGTTACCTAGTATAAATGTGCTGTGTGAGTGTGCGTTTGATGGTGGTCACAGGGGTTGATGGTGCAGATTGGCAGCTTTCCATCACTACCTCAGGGCAGATGCGGCTACTATAGTAAAGTACCACCACAGACTATGTAGCAAATGAAAAATAATTACAGTGTAGCGCTTTGAGAGGTTTGTCAAGCTTGCGAAGCGCTCGTGTTGCCCGTTAGCTCATTAGTGTGTTGTTGTGACATAGTGAAAAGATTGCTACTGATTACTCTCAAAACACATTCACGCATAAACTTGCTGTAGCAATTGCGTACAGCACAAGTTAAAACATATTTTCTACTCAGCATAAACTTGATGTTGAAGTTTTGAAGTGTGATTTTTGAACTTTACTGTTACGGACAAAAGCGCTTGTTATAGCACAAGTAGGAGTCCACACTTTAATAAACAGATTCAGTAGAGCATAAGTGTTTCGCCACATTAACAAACCATACTGTTGAATCCTGCTGTACTTTGCACATTTAAAATCAGCCATTGTGTTAAACGCCTATGCCATCTGGTCTTACCGGAATATACAGAGACCTTATGTAAGAAAAAGTATGAGATTGTTGACTTTCTCTGCATTTAAAGGGATGGCGGCGTGTGCGTATGGGTTGTACAGAATAAATGGTATAATGAAGAGCATATGACTTCATGTATGTCTATATGTTTGGATTGACTCAGGACATATTGTTTCCCTCGGGGTAGAGATAGGCAGCGCATTTGTGTGACCTGTATGTGAGTCATTATATTGAATGGGGAGTTGGATGCACAGAATCATGTACATATGGGAAATAGTTTGATGGGCTCAGACAGTACTGACTAAAAGCAAACACAATTCACAGAACACACATTTCATATCAGGTCTATCTACCTTCATACCGTCTTCTTCCATCCATAAATCTCCCTTTTCCTGTTTCGCCAGACTTCACTTCACAAATATTTAATGTGCAATGATGTTTTATACATTTATTTAGTCAATGCAAACTGTGCAGGTACATCCTAACTTAAAATTGTGCAGAATACGATTGTTGAACAACTTCTTGCAACCTTTCTGGGAGAAGATCTAAAATGTTCTACAGTATGACAATGACCCTTTCTATCTCCAAGGGGACAAGGTGTTATTGAATACATGCAAGGAAGATAAGTTTAATGCCATACGGTGTGACATTCCAGGCAGAACAAAAGCTCAACAATTCTACCCGTTTGTGCACTGAAGAGTGAAATAGTTCAAATGAGGCTTAAAACAATAGCAATGTAGATGAACTGTTCGCTGAAATTGAAATTTACACGTACTTTATTTGTTTGCACAATTGGTGTACAAAATCCTCTCCCCCGCTCTCCCCTTGGCCCCTCCCATTGCCCTACCTCGGTCCCTCCATCTGGGCTGCACCCATCCCTTGAGCTCCACCCAGAAGCTATAATTAAAAGGCCAACTCACTCGTGCCGTGTCACAATTCAACAGCTGAACCCTTCAAAAGGCCCGGCCAACGAAGGATGTTCCTCCATGTAGCCTTCGTGGACCGCAAAGGCCGTGCTGAAATGGGACAGGCCTATACCACGGAGCGTATGTCGTTACATCGCCTAGCAACCATGAGAGCTGCTGACTCCATCCAAGAAGTGACGAGCATGCATGATGGGATATAGAAGCGCGCAAAGTCTGCTCAGATTCACGCTTCGTTCATTTGTCTCCCTTTGTTCCCAGACTTGACATTTTTATATAGCGCTTTTCCACCTTTAAGGCACTCAAAGCGGGATTCGAACCACCAACCTTCAGGTCACTGGACAAATACTCTGCGTAAATGACAGTTGATGTCCTTTTCATTTATTCATTCACACTGATCTTTATCCAAATGTGTTATCCCTTTGTTACATTAATTTATGTTTGGTTAATCCTAAACCGATATCGTTTCACTGTCAATTACTCCAGTTGTTTTCTGTTTGTATTTCCCTTAGACAAAACCACCGCTTCCCCGACATTTCCCCACTCCTCTCCTCCCAAAAGTTACAATCCTCATTCATCTGCAACCCGTAATGAGTGTTTAAACTGGACTTTGTTTGCTGCCATCTCATTAGTTCATTTCATTGAAGACCCTACCTGGAATCGGTCATCATTAAGGGTAATAACACAGTCACATAATATTTTTCAATTGGTTTTGTAATTTGCTTTTCATTAATAATTAGAATATAATGACCAATAATCTCTCAGACACCTGTGGTCATATTCTCAGCACGTTTCCCGCTCTCACCTCACTGTTTCATTGATCCGTGGCGTCTATTGTCGCTTATTTGTATTTTTTGAACAAGCCTACCCACGGCTCCCTTTACCCTCTCCTTTGTGATCGCAGTTTCCCCTCAGCAATCCATTCTTCTCTAATTACTACGCCTCTAAAACGCACAAAAGACTTTCAGGAGCAGACTTTGGAAGCATGACTAAATTAGGACCTCGGATTTGGGATTTGGGGCATGCAAACATGTTTCAACTCTGTCTATGTATTGCTCCAGGAAAGATGCTCAACTTGTTCCCACCACTTAGTTTGCTCCATGTTTGCAGAGTGATAAATCAGACCAAGACCTATTAAAATCACTAATTAGTTATGTGTTAAAGTAATGTGCGTGCTAATTGCTGTCTCATTAGCGTCATCGTACATAGCGGCTTGTAAAACTGTAATGCATCTGGCCTCTGCATTAGCCGGGCACGGATGCTAACAGGAGCCATGGCTTATTTGAATGAGCTGTAGCAGAATTTGGCAGAGAAGCTAGAGGAAGCTACATGTGTTAAATCATGTGTTATGGGATTGGCAGACGCTAATCAACCACAGATGTCTTCCATATGTGTCGTTGTGTAATGGGTATAGGGGCATATAAAGTGATTACAGGCTGGGATTTTACGGGGTGCCCGAATGAAAGACCCAGATGTCTTTTTTTTTTTGCTTGTTTTTGGTCCACATGACACCTGTTGCATTCTTACTGCTTTTTACTGCAAGTTAAACTACCCACTATATCCAAAATTCAATAACAAGCATTTTGATATGAGACAGATCTGATATTAAAGGAAATGTCTGCAAGATTTAGATTTTAAATTCTATAAACTTGGCAAAAGACGAAGTTTAAATCTGTGAACTGGACAAATCGTTGCAGGACTGAAGATGTTTCGCTGCTCATCCAAGCCGCTTCTTCAGTTCTGGTCAGATTACTGGTGGACTCTATCTGAAGGGAGGGGCTAACTACACTGACACTGTAAAAATCTATTGTCTCCAGTTTCAAATGAAACTACCCTATTCAACCCTTAACGACCCTGCTATTGACCCAGCTTGGATAAGCGAAATGTTTTCACTCTTACAAGATTTGTCCAGTTGACAGATTTAAACGTCATCGGACGACTGATGGATTACATAAACTTCCATAAACATGACCCAACTGTGTCCCGCTACCAGCTTTTACTGGTAACAATTGCACTGCTGATTTACTCTTAATAATAATAATAATGCCTTACATTTGTAATGCGCTTTATCAAAGCCTCTCAAAGCACTACACTGAAGTCATTATTCGTTCACTCCACACTTGGTGATGGTAAGCTACTATTGTAGACTGACGGAAGCGAGGCTGCCAGTTTGCGCCATCGGCCCCTCTGACCACCACCGATCATTCACGCACACACCACTTTCATACTAGGCAATGTGGGTGAAGTGTCTTGCCTAAGGACACAACGACAGAACTTGGTCCGAGCTGGACTTGATCCTCCGACCTTCGGGTTGGGAGACCAATGCTCTAACCACTGAGCCCTGTCGCCTACAGGGCTCAGTGGTTAGAACAGAGTGGTTAATAATAAAAACTTTAGACATGATGGCCAAGTTGTTTATGTCATACATTGGTGTTTTGATTATCGAATCAGAAAGCAGAATGAGCTTCACATAAGTTTCTCACTTGGTCAGTTGCCAATTTCAATGCTGAAATCCAGCCGGTTTAAACTAGCCCACTGTATAAAGAAGTGGACTAAATGAGTGTGACGTCATCCACAGCGTTCAGCTCCAGTCAAATGAAGCTCATCTAGGCTACCAGTTATATCGGCAAATTTGGAGCCGAGTTCCATATTTGGAATTCCGACTACGAGTATCAAAGCAAAGAGCCAATCTGGAGCGAAGCTGTTGAAGAACCGCTGGTTTAACAGGGAACGGGCTCTTAGCAATAGGTTGATTGACAGCATTGCAAATGCTAGAGGGAGCGACCTTGGGGAAAGAAGGAACCTGATTTGACTGTTATTAATTTGACAAGAACTGAAGGAGCGGCTTGGATGAGCAGTGAAACGTCTTCACTCCTACAACTTTCTGACCATTTCACAGATTTTTTTATTTTTCTTTTACTGTGGATCAGACCTGGACTGTGGGGTTACACAGACATCTGTTATTAATGTTCATATCTTGATTTTCAGGTAGCAAAATAAAAATACCAGGATCATGTAGAGCAGGTTAATATGAACATTTAAGGACAAAAACACAGCCTGATGGCACCAGATAAACTGGAGCCAGAGTTAATGGAGCCTGGAATGAGCCTATGCTCACCTCCAATTTGGAACGCACTGGCTAGCAGATTATTTTATTTATTTATTTATTTATTAATATATATATATATATATATATATATATATATATATATATATATATATATATATATATATATATATATATATATATATATATATATATATATATATATATATATATATATATATATATATATAAATAGTTGATTGTAGTAGACTAACTTTAACAACTGTAAGAGCACAGATTACATACAGTTCCTTTAAATGTTCATGTAGGTTTTCAGGTGCTTGGATGGTCCGCACTATGGTATAAACTCATCAAGATTCCTTTATTGTCATTGCGCAAACTAACAAAAGTTCCTCTTTAAACTGAAATTTTAAATAAAGTTCTTCACATATTCCTGAAAAGTCTTTTGTTTTTTGCACAACCTTGATTAATACTTCATAACACACTTTGTTAGGTCTAAAAGATAAATCGAAATTGAAACTAAATGTCAAAGATTGTAATGAGCAAATTGCAAAGGCTACTCAGGTAATGTATTACCTTCTGCCTTGAATAAATAATCCTATCTCCATGTTTTTTTAAAAGTTTTTAGTTTATCGTGTATAAAATTTGCTAACCCCATGTTTGTCAGTGGTGTAGTGGTTTAAGATGTTGCACACATATTTTTCTTGTATATACAACAAATGTTTTTACACTCGCTCTCCACTTTTCAAGCTAAAACTGTCCTGTCCAAGCCTCTGTGTAGGTGTGACAAAGTGGGCCTTTGTCCTTTTTAATATCACCTTTAATTTAATCATCCAACACACCTGTTACTTTAAAGATACTTTATTTGGCTATCTTTTGTCAATTCAGTTAATTCATTCATCTACTTACCTGAATCTCCACATGGTCCAGAGAAGGAGGGGGCGTGCCCTATGGCGGCCATTTTTAAAGATGTGGGAGTAGCTGTGGGCTGGACCATGTGGAGGGGAGACTGAGTTAAATTTTTGCTTTAATGTTTTTTGTATTTTGCGATGTTTAAGTGTTTAGTTTTATTTTAAATTTTTTTTTAAGTAAAGGATTCAGTAAATCAGTATAGTCTGAGATCCTGCTGAAGTTGTTCCTGCCATACCTCAGAAGTAAATGGTGTTTACCCGGGGGAGGTGCCTCTGGGTATAAAAGCAGGGCAAGCCAGTCTTTCAGGGAGACGGTCAGTGTGGCCGGGTATATGTGGGATGCTTCCTCAGTTTCTTAAGTTCTGTTGCTTTTTGCTTATGATGAATAGTTATTTTTGATGTATTTTTCCACGCATTACCACGGTGAGCAGTAATACATTTTATCATTTGAGACTTTTCTGTGTCTACCTCCTACTTTGACCACGTCGGACCAGCTTCCCCACAGTCGTCCTCTACAAACGTATTCTTAAATTCACGTGCTTTTAGTTTACCAGTAACACTTTTCGCCCTCAAACTCAAATGTTCATTGGCTTATCGAGAATATAAACTGTGCAAGAAATCTTGGTTTAAACCTCCCAAATTGAATTACAGCTTTAGTCAGAAAATTGTTCGATATGGATGTCGATATTTTGCCCTATTTTTATCCTTCATTAATTTCCCTCAATAAACCAACCTTCGGCAGAGTCCTGACTGAGCTGCGATGGCCCGGGGGCTGTTCTCTATCAGCAGAAGCTTTACTCCAGTTATTTCAGCCCCTGCAGCAATCTGACCCATGCCCGTAGAGATGCACAGCCCAGCCAGCAGGAGCAAAGCATCATGGGAGAGCCCCGGTTTACAGAGCGCCAATGAGTTCTTTGTCTTCAATCTAACGCACAGCAGAGGGATCCACGAGGGGGGGGTCCTCTGCTTCTGTCTGTTGTAATGTTTATCCCGGGATTGACTGCATAAATGTGCACGACCACTCTGCCTTCAGGCTCGGAACAGAGGCCAGGGGGGTGTATGGCTAATTTTCATTCCACTCATATTATATTTCCAGAAAGTAAAAAAAAAATAAAATAAAAATCAAGGTGTTGGGTTATTTATTGCCTGTATTGTCAGAAATGTCGTGCTTAATCCAAGTAATCTAGTGGCTCAATACCTTTGTTTCTCAACAGTTTTTGAAGGTTCAAGTTGGTGAGACTTAAGGGACAACAATTATCGCTCTTACAATATATGCTGCGCCTCGAGGTGTGCTCAAACATGCCCATCCAATCAGATTTGTTAATTTTAGTGATGCATGTGAAATGAGGGAGCTCACTGGTCACTCATCAGTTAAAACAAAATCAACCTCTCTCACCTCAGATTAACAGTTTAGTGCTTCGATCCTTGATTTTACAGAACACCGTGCGGATTTTCAGTCCCCTGTGAAATGTTTTTCCCTTTCTTTTTAATCATAAAAAGCTATATTTAGTTTGAAATAGCTGGATTAAGCATATCTCTGATTGGCAGATTGGATTGTGGGGCGATAATGGTTTAGTGCAGGTGTGTTGAATTCAAATTCACAGTTGGCCAAAATTAAAAACTAAGACAAATTCATGGGCCAAATTTAATATTTATTGAAAATTGACTGCACACCTGACATGTAATGTTTAACCTTTTCATATGGAAACAAACTTATTTTTTCTTAAACACAAAATCTGGAACAACTCTAGCTTGATATTGCAAACATATTACACATTCAATTTGAAATAAAAGACACATCCGTAGTATTAATTTCTTATATAAATAAATAAAATAAGTTATGTCTCTCGCTGTAGCAATTAATTTGGCCAAGGTGACCAGTTGCTTGGTTGTTAATGAGTGTCAACAAAAAAGAAGGGCCGCTTGCCGGTCTCGACTGCAGCGTACTAGTGCAGTAAAGCATTTTGGGATTTGTAGTATTAGTGGTGCATGCAATATATACCGGTGGGCCAGCTCTAATGCACATTTGATATGATCTCAAGAGAAAATATAATTACACCGTGGGCCAGATTTGACATGTGTGGCTTAGTGGTTAGAGCAGTGGTCGCCCAACCTGAAGTTTTGTTATCGTCTCCTTCGGCAAGACACTTCACCCTTGTCTAGTATTAATGTGATGTGTGCGTGAGTGAATCGTGCTGGTCGGAGGGGCCGATGGCACAGATTGGCAGTCTCGCTTCAGTCTACCCCAGGGCAGCTGTGGCTACAATAGTATCTTACCACCACTGAGTATGGAGTGAATGAATAATGACCACAGTGTAGCGCTTCAGATCTTCACATTACAAGTGTAAGTCATTATGATTATTAATCCACCTGTCAATCACGCCTATCTGTACTCGGGAGATTCAGCAGTGACCAGACTTACATCTTCATAAAGGATCCCAGGCAAACAAAGTGCACAAGGATATGATTTCTTGATTAGTTTTGATAGCAATAACTTCACAATGGGAACCCTAAAGACAACAATAAGATACAAAAAGAACAGTTTACAGTCTACTTAAAGTCTCCTTGATACTTTTCCACACATGATCCCAAACACCTGATCCAACCAACATCTGGATCTACCTAATTTACTTTTTGATTGATTTTCCATGTGACTTCCTCACCTCCTCCTCTTGTTTTGTTTACCCCTCTTCATTGTCGCTTCTCTCTTCGCCTCCTTTTCTTCACCTCGTTTTCCCACCGCGCGCCTGTCTCCATGAAGCGCACCTCCTCAGCCCTGCCTCTCTCCTGGGGCCTAATTAATTTACTCAATCAAGCTTCAACTCAATTAGCATAACCTCTGTGTGATACTGCTGCTTCTGCGGGGCATCTGGGTCATTTCCTCCCTGATCCCATCTCTGTTTCCACACTCGTAATGGACCAGTTAATGTAATGATATCATAATAGGAGACACGCCCATTGCCCCGTGCAGGTCAAATTGAATCCTGAAGTTTTGTGATTTCATTAAGTGCAAAAGGCCGGAGGTGGTGACGAGACTCTTTGAGGTAACTCATTTAAAGTTGGAAGAAATTCTCAGAAATGGGGAAAACAAAGCACCCAAACTCATAACCCAAACTCTAAAATCTTTGTAGAAAAAAGGTTAATTTATTTTTGATCCAAAGTTACTTTTTTTGTTTGTTTTTTGTTTTAATTATAGTATTTATGTATTACTATTTATTTACTTAAATAGTTTATACTAGTGTGGTAAATTTGATTAAAAAAAAAAAAAAATAATAAATAATAATAAATAATAATCATCATAATAAATTGCACATTCATTTTTTCAACATTTAAAAATGTTTGCCTGTATTTTTATTTATTTTATTTTTTTTATTATTATTATTTATTTACTTTTTTATTTTTTTATTTATTTATTTATTTATTTTTATAGATTGCAGGTGACGTGCCCTATCAATGCTAATTTTGAAGCATGGTAGGTAAATAATTGCATAGTAGCAGAGCAGTAGTACTACTAGCAGTAGTAAAATAATTTAGAATTGTATGTATGTATCAGTAGCAGTTAGCATAGAAGTAGTAATATAGTAGTCACCAAGTGCAGACCAGGTGTTTGTCAGTCTCCCTCGATAAAGATATTTTGTTTGAAGAGACTTCCTCATAATGTAAAGATTAAAATCAATAAAGCCATGTATCTGACACGCTGAGAAGATCTGCCCCGAAGTAACACTAACTGAATTCAATATTATCAAGAGATGAGCAAACTCAAACTTTGAAGCCTGTTCTGAGGAATGTTAGTGGTTAAAAAGACAATATAAAGTAATTACAGTAGTAGTAGTAGTAGTAGTAGTAGTAGTAGTAGTAGTAGTAAGATTTGAATTTGATGTATGTAGTAGTAGTAGTAAGACTTTAATTTGATGTATGTAGTCGTAGTAGTAAGACTTTAATTTGATGTATGTAGTAGTAGTAGTAGTAGTAGTAGTAGTAGTAGTAGTAATAGTAGTAGTAGTAGTAGTAGTAGTAGTAAGACTTTAATTTGATGTATGTAGTAGTAGCCATAGCTACTGAGGGATTACACAGCCATCTATATCTAGTAGTAGTAGTATTTGGAAGACTTTAATTTGATGTATGTATGTGGTAGTAGTTGTTGTAGTAGGAGTTGTAGTAAGTCTTTAATTTGATGTATGCAGTAGTAGTCGAGGTCAGGCCAGATTTTCCTCAAAAATAAGACTTTATCTCGAGATGGTTGTATTTTTTTCACTCTGAAGTACCACTAATTGAGCCTTAAATTATCAAGAGAACTTTGAAGTATGTTAGTAGTTGAAAAATTGTAGTAAGTAATTGTAGAGGTAGCAGCAGTAGTAGGTGTAACAATAACAGTGTCTTTAATTTGATGCATGTAAATGACTTCATAACACACTTTGTTAGGTCTAAAACTTCCTGTATATATATATATATATATATATATATATATATATATATATATATATATATATATATATATATATATATATATTTAACCCAGCCATACTTTTGCCATCTTGAGAAGTTGTATGCTGAGCTAACACTAATTGAGCTCGAGGGATGAGCAAACTTTCATTTTAGTATGTAATTTCAGCAGTAGCAGTAGTTGTGGGAGGACTTACAAGTCGATGTATGTACCAGTAGTTCTTGTTATAGTAGTAGCATTCCCTCAGTCTCTTTTTAATCTCAAGGGACTTCCTGGTAATATAAAGGTTTAAAAAGTAGTTATATTTTTTAATCAATCCATACTGTTATTATCTTGAGAATTTCTACCCTGAAGTAGCACTAATTGCACTCAAGATTGTTGAGAGATGAATGAACTCTTGCTTTGAAACCTGTTACTTCATGAGTAATGAAAAATAGTGAGTAATTGCAGTAGTCTCAGTAGTAGTAGCAGCTGGAGAACTTGAATTCAGAAGTTGATGTATGTACCAGTAGTAGTTATGGTCATTGTAGTAGCAATAGTAGTAGTAGTAGCCAATTTATGTCCAGGTACTTGTAATAGAAAGATTAAAAAGGTAGTGAGAACTTTTTAATCAATACCATACTTTTGCCATCTTGAGAATTTCTACCAAAAGCTGAGTGAAGCATGTTCGCGGTTGAAAAGTGGTAGTAAGTTCTTGCAATTATAGTAGTATCAGCAAGAAGACGTTGATGTATGAACCAGTAGTTTTTATAATCATTGCAGCAGCAGTAGTAGTACTCGTCAAGATCAGGCCAGACCATTCCATCTCAAGGGGCTTCCTGGCAATACAAAGGTTGTTTTATTTTTTTAATCAAGCTGCACTTTTACCATCTTGAGTTTTTCTACCCTGAAGTAACACTAATTGAGCTCAAGATTTCAAGTCTCACTTTGAAGCCTGTTTTGAAGCTTGTTCTGAGAAGCAGGTGGAGAAGGACAGACAGATAACAGCCAGAGACAGGAGATGTTGGCACACGCTTCAAGGACACAGCACACGTATGAAACATGGATTATTCATGTACCAGGCCTGTGTGTTCTTCATACCTGTTCTCCACATCCAGGGTAATAAGGGGTTAGCTCGGGAGACCGCGTAAAGATGAGAAAGAAACCCTAATGGGGATGGAAGGCAGGGACATCAAAGTTAACCTGATTATTCTGCACAGTAGGGTTGTTAAGCATGTTCAGAATGTGGCAACATAAACATATGAAGAATGCATGTGCTGTGATGGTGCCAGGCTTTTCATGTTTGTGAGCTGGGTCAACGAGGTATGTAAGGAGCGTATACAGATCAACCGAATGACTCCAGTCTTCATCGCCATGGTAGCAAGAATTGAACCTCTAACCTAATGTTCTGTTCAGCGAGTGGTTGAAGGTATTTGATTATTACTGAGCATTTAAGCAGAGTGGGTTTCACTTCTGCCACACATCAACTACAAGTGGTTCAAACCTCGCCTGAGTGCATTTAAATAAGTGACCCAACTTAGACCCAACCAGAAATGTTTCAAATTACAGTTTTAATATTGAGTATGAAGCTGCCACTTCTTAAATAACTGGACACAAGTAATTGGACATAGAAAAAAAGATAAGATATGCCTTTATTAGTCCCACAGTGGGGAAATTCCAGAAAGGTAACGTTCCCATACCGGGAGTCGAACCCGGGCCGCCTGGGTGAAAACCAGGAATCCTAACCGCTAGACCATATGGGAGACAAAGAGACAAAACCTTTGGAACGTTGCCATAACGATTAATAGTATTAAAAAAAAATCATTTGAATGGAATAAAGTCCTGAAAATGTTGCAAATCACAAGAACCTAAGCCCCATTACAGTTGTCCCTTGCTATATCACGGTTCACCTTTCGCTGCCGATTTTTTTGGTGCAATTTTGCATGCATATTTTTTTACAGCATATGAACGTGCATTGTGTTCTGCGTCTTGATTGGCTAAGGGACTGTAGACCATTGTCCATCAGTCTCCTCCGTGCCGTGTCTCCTGTACAGTGTTCAGACAAATTTACATAAATGTTCGATCGCAGTGTGACTCTGAAGTGCTGTATGTTTGCAAGTTTCTCCCCGACAAAACGCACAATGTCGATGAAACGTTCTGTACTCACAAATTTCAGAAACGCTTTGGACTTAAAAGTGTTTCTGTGCACGGAGAGGCGCCTCTGTGGATACCACTGGAGCAGAGGCACGAGAACAACACATTTAAAGCATCATCGAGGAAGAGGGAGATAATATACAAAGGTTTGAATTTTGAGAGTGTTTAAACAAGAGAGAAATGTGAGAAAATGTTAATGCCTGTCTGAGAAAAGTGTATAAAATGTGTAGTGAGGCGTTTTACAGCCTTAAAATTTATATAATCATTCTGAAAAATTAAGCTGATTTTTTCACAGAGTTTGCCTATTGCGGGTTATTTTTAGAACATAACCCCCACGATAAACGAGGGACCACTGTGATAGAAATCTTAAAAGACCTGCAGGTAGGAAAAGCCATGGGTCGGTGACGTTGGAGTTCACGGGTTCTAGACTTCAGATACACATGTTCTCTCAAAGTGTTACAAATACATATCTTAAACGTGGTATGTACATTTCCCCATTACTTATTGAGACACTGAGATGAGGTTTCAGATCTGAAAAGTGTAAAATAAACTGAATGCTGAAACTTTTGAAACAGGAAAAATAAAAGAAATTTGGGTGTGTCCATATAACAGTCCAACGCACTTCCCCCCATGCACCACTCAAAGGGCGAAGGAAGGATTAAACCGAATCGATTATAACTGCAAGTCATTATAGAATCAAATTTGCACTGTCCCCTTACAAATTCCACTCCAAATCTTTGCTTGTGTCTTTGCCTAGTACCACTTTCTTCTTGTGTCTTTACAAATGCGCTGACCTGATGCTTCCTGACACTCACTTCGAGATGTGCCACAAACCATTACCGCAATCTGCCATCCTCTATAAGTCTTAGCCTGCCCCCTCTTAGCCTTTAGCCATCTATGTCCTTGGACTTTTGTCAAGACTTTGGTCACATTTTGAGTAAATAAATGGCCGTTGGAGCAAAGTACAGTCTGGCTCTTTTATGTAACTTTATAGCTGGTGGTGAATCTTCTTGTACTTGTTCTTGAAGACTTTTGACAGCCCCAGTTGCAGTGAATTGTGCGGGGAACAGTTGAAATCACAGAGCAGCCATTTTGCGGCGCAGAGCTCGGCCTCCTTGGACTTCATTTGGCTGTCAGCTTCTCTTCCTGACCTGTCCTGAAGCAACTTTCCTTTAATCTTTCAACTATTTGTCTTCCAGCTTTTGGGACACCGCTGTGAATCAGGATAAGGCAAGAGAAATGAACAAAGGAGCATCGCGAAATCAAACTGGAAGCTGGGGATTGTCAAGTTTTTATTTTGTCCGATTGTCAAAATGAAACTCATTCTGTTTCATTCTCAGTCTTGGTGGGAGCCATCCAAGGTAACATGGTCCTAAGTATGTATTAATAAGTTGTAGGACACAATTTGATAATAAATTAGACAACAGTTTCATACATGTCCAGTGAAGTATTATTGATCAGATGCCATTAATTGAAAGTCCCTATTTTTGTGAGCACCTTCGCAATTATGGGCTATAATATTTTTGTACATAAGCCAATTGATTCCAGACTGACCCCTTGCTTTGTTTTACTTTTAAGGAATGAAAAAAAAAGTTAATTACCATTGTTACACATTTATGTTTTTCTTTTGACCACTCCTCTACTGACAAAAGTAAGAAATAACGGAATTCACTACCAAGGCCCACGATACAACAGCGGTATACGATAAATATTTAATGATGATATGAACAGATGTGGAGGCTGGGCAGAGATTTAGGACCCTCCTCTCTGACGATGGTGAGGTCTTCCAGGTGAAACATGAACAAGAGACACCGGATGGGAGGAAGGGGTCGAGAGAGCAGAGACAGACAGTGTTGCCGGGATAGGCTTGTATAAATAGGGCTTCTGGGTCATTATAAGTTTGGTTGAGGTGAGCTATGGTTTC
This sequence comes from Periophthalmus modestus, assembly GCA_019594935.1. NCBI lineage: Eukaryota > Metazoa > Chordata > Actinopteri > Gobiiformes > Gobiidae > Periophthalmus > Periophthalmus modestus. The sequence goes on from JAIEZT010001368.1 coordinate 27,386,864, forward strand.
CTGAAGAGGACCAGGAGGAGGTTGAGGCGTGGTCCTGCTCCTGAATCTCCGTCAATCATATTAACTCGATTTTTTCTTGGTGGTTTTTTCTGGTTTGGTTAACTAGGGTGTGCAGCTTTGTTAAAACTAATATTAAAAAGGTAAATGGTCACCGCAAACCTGTGGGTCAGTGGATCTGGCCACTTCACCAATGATGTTTTAAACCATGCAATATCACAGTTAGGACATCAGATGGACAAATCATTTATACTTTCGTTTTATGCATTTTTATTGTTAGTTATTTTATTACATTTTGCCACCTGTTCACATATAAAATTGAGACATATTGCAAATGCTTCTTGGTATGCAGGTAATGGCTTCGTGGCATGCTCTCATCCCAAAGCCTCAAATAGTGATGAACATGGACTCTTCTTGATGAGTTTGTTCTGATTTTTCCACAATACACTTGTTTGGGGAACACAACATTCTCTCATTTACAAGAGAACAGTTGGACAATGCAGCCTGAAATGATCTGGACAACAAAAACGTCTCTATCAGTTGTGTTGGTGACTTGAGGTGGAGGTGCTCTGATCTCTCTGTGAGGTGTTTGAATCCAGATTTATCGTTCTGTTGGTGCTATTCCCACTCGAGGGGCAGTGGAGAGTCTGGGCGTATAAATCAAGCGCACCCTCACTAAATCAAACAGTGGACTACATCTCCTGAGCTCCGCCACACTTAACCCCGCACTGATTAAGAGCAGTGTCTTTATAATGGGGATCAGATGAGGACACAGACCCTTACTCTAGTGGCCTGTACACACAGTGCTAGATACGTTTAGAGATGTGTTTGTCCTGTTTACACCAAATTAATTGTTTTAATGCCGCACTGTGTAACTTTTCTGGGTCCCCATGGAGATGCTTTTGCTTTGCCTATATGCTACACAGTATGGGGTTAAATTTATTTTATATCCATGAGAACAAGCAGGTGACGCCACAAACAGGTGACACCACAAGGCCAAATTATAGGTCAGGTCTGCGTAAAGGTGAAACATCTCACAGTAAGAATGCACTTTCTTACAGAAAAAAATGCAAACGAGATATGATTTCCATAGTTGATGGGCCCCATATAAAACATGTTATATAGTGCATATATTATTTTGAGCTAGATCACAGTCTTGTTATTTTCCTGGAATCCAGAATACACACTTCTTCAATACTTTACAAAGGTGTGAATCTCCCCATTTACAAATGGGGTGGTTGACAGGAGGCTTAGCCAATCTGGATCCATCCGGACATAATAAAGGAAAAAAGTATCAAAGACTGCTGAAAATCCTTCTGCAAAGTACTGAACTCTCTTCATTTATCTCATCTGAGATGAGATAAATTTGATTTTATTTGTAAGACATAGGTGACCAATGAGTGATCTGTGTCACTGAAAAAATAAATAAATAAATCTGATTGCATGATAAGGTTTGACTGGGCTTGAGACACAACAGAGGGTGTGTGGACCACAATGATGTCAATCTGTATAAAAAAAAAAAAAGAAAAAAAAAAATACAGAGAGATATTCTACATTTGCCAGGGAAGTATTGTTTTACATAATGGCACATTCCGTAGGACTGATAATTCAATATTGAAGAACTGACCAATAAGAACAGACAGTCTGATCTGTTAAATACTGACAGTGTGTGAGCTTTGAGAAATGATGGCAAAAACAAGAATTGGGAGGGCGCAGGCAGTTTCATCATCATTGTCGTTTATTCAGGCATCAGTTAAGTCAAAGACCAGTCTCCTGGTTATTGTCTCCTAGTTTTTACGTTGTTAAAGTGACTCTTAAACACTTGTGCTTGGTTAGTGATTAGCTCGACACGTACAGCTGTCACGATCCACGTATTCCTGTGCCTTGTTTTGCCTGTTCCTGTGCTCCTTTGTGTGTCGTGTGCTCTCCTGCCTCGCTCTTCCCCCTCCCTCACCTGTGTGACTCCGGAGCTGGGCGGAGCTTCCCGGTCCCGCCTGTACACACCTGCTATGCATCAGCTCATCACCCGGTGAGGATTTAAGGACCGGGAGCCAGACGTCCGGGGCTAGACCGTCCGCATGTCTCATGTGAATATAGCCCTACTTGTATCCTGCTCGTTTGCTGCCTGTTTTGTCGTCGTGCTTATTGGATTTTTGTATTCCTCAGACTCCAGCCTCTGCTCGTCCCAGCTCCTCTGCCTCTGCCTCCGCCCTGGACCCTGCTCCCGCCTGGTATCGTGTTTTGTCTCCTGTCTTTGTCTGCCTACGTCTCGACCCTGGTTTCTGCCCTGCACTTCTGCCCTGCACTCTGGTCCCGCTGGATATTCACCATTGAACTGTATATTTATCACAAACTTGTAAATAAACACTGTTAAACTGCCCCGGGTTTTGCGTCTCTGGTCCCACAACCTAGACTTTGTAACAGAACGGTCTAGCCAACATGGACCGAGCAGACCCGGGGGCGGATCCGGCTTTGCGCCAGGCTTTTTTGCACCACGGGACTATGATTGGACAGCACGAACAATCTATCCGAGAGATCTTGGAATTAAACCAGGCTTTGACGCAGCAGGTGACTCAACTCGCCAATCAAGTGGCTGTACTGCTCGCCGCCTTGCCCGCCGCCTCGTCCGCCACCTCGCCCAGCACCACGGCCCCGTCGAGTTCCCCGGAGTCTAGGGCCACGGATCCGGATCCCTACTCTGGACAACCGGGTCTTTGCCGTGGATTTTTGTTCCAGTGCTCCTCCATGTTTCTGCAGTGCCCCGCCCGTTTTACGTCGGACACCGCCAGGATACGATACATCTGTGGGCTTCTCCGGGGTAAGGCACTGCAGTGGGCGGAGGCACGTTTTGCCAAGTACGCCATGGAAAACGTGACCTTTGATGACTTTGTTGCTGCTTTTAAACTGGTTTTTGACCATCCTCACTACCAGGCTGACGCAGCCTCCCGCCTGTTAACTCTCGCCCAGGGAACTCGTTCTGTCGCGGACTACACTATAGACTTCTGGACTAATGCGGCAGAACTTGACTGGACTGACGGCGCACTCCGTGCAGTCTTCCTTAATGGATTAAATAGACAATTGAAAGATGAACTTGTTTCCCGGGATGAGCCTCTGGATTTAAAATCTCTTGTTACTCTTGCAAATCGGATCGATCAGAGACTCCAAACCCGCCGGAGAGAGAGATGCCGCTCGCCAGCCCGGGACTCCGCGCGCTCCTCCTCGCCGTCCCCCGACCTGGACTCGGTGCTCAACAGGATTGATGATCACTTACAAATGCACCAGCGAGAGGGACGTCACTCAGCGATCCGGGCCGAGGGGCACCCGTACGCGCCACCGGTTGAGGAACCCATGCAGCTTGGCCGGACCCTTGTCTCACCCGAAGAACGACTGCGGCGCCGCCGCCAAGCGGGGGAATGCCTCTATTGCGGCAAACGGGGGCATTTCATCGCCGCCTGCCCGGTTCGACCAAAAAGGAGGCGCTCTTCAGTAGCACTGAGAGGGGCTACTACCTCTCCAGAACCCGTCACCTCACCTTCCTGTGTCTTGGGAGCCCTCGGTTTGGAAGTTGAGGACCATCACAGCTCTGCTAGATACAGTCCTCCGTCCAGGGACTCCCTCATCTCTTCCGCTCCTTGTCCCGCTCCGATCTCGGACCCTGCCTCCCGGATTTTTCTCCCTCCTCCAGGCCCCCTCCACCCTCCCGAGTTGTTTAGGCCTACGGACCCTGTCCCCAGGACTTTTGTCCCTCCTCCAAGCCCCCTCCACCCTCCCGAGTTGGTAAGGCCCCTTGGGACGTCTGGGAGCCGTCCCTTAGGGGGGGGGTACTGTCACGATCCACGTATTCCTGTGCCTTGTTTTGCCTGTTCCTGTGCTCCTTTGTGTGTCGTGTGCTCTCCTGCCTCGCTCTTCCCCCTCCCTCACCTGTGTGACTCCGGAGCTGGGCGGAGCTTCCCGGTCCCGCCTGTACACACCTGCTATGCATCAGCTCATCACCCGGTGAGGATTTAAGGACCGGGAGCCAGACGTCCGGGGCTAGACCGTCCGCATGTCTCATGTGAATATAGCCCTACTTGTATCCTGCTCGTTTGCTGCCTGTTTTGTCGTCGTGCTTATTGGATTTTTGTATTCCTCAGACTCCAGCCTCTGCTCGTCCCAGCTCCTCTGCCTCTGCCTCCGCCCTGGACCCTGCTCCCGCCTGGTATCGTGTTTTGTCTCCTGTCTTTGTCTGCCTACGTCTCGACCCTGGTTTCTGCCCTGCACTTCTGCCCTGCACTCTGGTCCCGCTGGATATTCACCATTGAACTGTATATTTATCACAAACTTGTAAATAAACACTGTTAAACTGCCCCGGGTTTTGCGTCTCTGGTCCCACAACCTAGACTTTGTAACAACAGCTTACCAAACCCTATCTGTGTTTAGCGGAGCCAAACATATGGAGAACAGGTACAAAGGTCACTTGCATCAACTTGAAACATACAGACTATTGCAGAATATAAGCTGAGTTAGCTGGAAACTGCAGGTGTACAACATGTTAACTGCGACAGTGTTCACAAACAGGTATTTATCTGATCTTAAGATCAGAGTACAGATGCCATGTAGAACACACACAGACAAACATAAGCTCACGAGTATGATCTGATCATGTTATATGAAATATTAATTCCCGACAAGTGATATACTCACATACAGACAGCTATTAAATCTGCACACCTTTCGTTAAGTGTATGCTGTTTCAGTCTGTTGCTCATGAACAAAGGAACATCGCAAAATCAAACAGAAAACTGGGAATTGTCATATTTTGTGTTTTTTTCATCTTTTTTTTTTTTTTTTTTTTTTGATTGCCAAAATGAAACAGATATATTAAGACAAATGAATTCCGTTTCATTCTCACTTTTAATGGGTTTACAGGTGACTGGAGCCTTCCAGGGACATATGCTCCTAAACCGTGCTAATATAGGGTGTCCATAAAGTCTCTTTACAATTAAAAAAATTATACAATTTCTTAATCAGACTTGTACTCAGTGGTTTCTGAAGTTTTTGACCTCATGTAATGCACCTCTATATGAGCACCATTAGTCGCACGAAGCACATCAAGACGGTACTGGATTTCTTTCCATGTTCGCTGTACCATGGCCTCATCAATGGTAGCAATCGTCTCCGTTATCTGTTGCTCTAGTTCAGTAATGTCCTGTATCTTTGTTCAATACACTATATCTTTAATATAGCCCCATAGAAAGAAATCCAGAGGTGTGATATCTGATGAAGGTGGTGGCCACACAATTGTTTCATCCCTTCCAGTCCAATAGTCTGGAAATGTTTGATTGAGGAGCTTACGGACCTGTAGACCCCCGTGTGGTGGGGCACTATCTTGCTGGGAAATGATTGTTGGTTGAAGGTCCTGCAGTTGTCGTGCCATTCAAAAAGGATGCCTCTTTTATCAACAAGTTGCCTGAAATACAAAAATGCAATGTGATTAAAAACTTTTATAACCACTGAGTACAACAGAACAAGTCTAAGTAATATACCTTATCAACTGTCTTTGTAATTCATTTTTATGGACATTCTATATATCAGAAATGGAGTAGTTGTAGGACAGACAGACACACATTCTGCAATATTTCCAGTGAGGCATTATTGTTGTTGTTGTTCATTGAAAGTCACCATTTGTGCGAGCGCCCTTTGCAAACAGAACATTTGCAATTTAATTCAGAATATCCTCTTGCACACAGACATCCATCCATTCAGTCTACATGTCTTTCATTAAATGCATGCTATTTCAGTGTATTACTCATGCATCCAACCCTAATGATGTACAGAAACAGATGGCAAAGTGAGTGACCATCAGTGAAGCCATGTGCACTTAATTAGAGCAGACAGCAGAGACAGAAGCTTATTTCCTGGTTTGATTTCCAACTATACAGTATAAGGCATATATAAGAGACTACACAGGGCTGTATTTATCATCTGTCTCAGGCACTTTGTCATACATCAAATGAAATTCAGTTTGGTGCAAGCGCTGATCGAGCAAACTGCACTTCTTCATAGAATAATTTATAGAATAATAGCTGCTGCTGCTGCTGACTGGGTTTGAGAGGGCTTGTTATCGTAGATCAAATTGTAGGTGCCTTTAGCATAAGAGGTGAAATTGATGACCAGTGTGAAAATTAATATTCAGGTAAGCTGACATTTTTTGAATTAAGACTATATTATTTAGATTTGAGTATATCAAACTTGGCAAGTAAAATAAAAATGGAAGACGACTTCCGGTTCTGTAAAATCCCCCCAAAAAACACAAAAAAACCCACAAAAAAAGCAAAAAAAACCCCCCAAAAAAACAAAGCCATAATGAGATTTCTCTGTATTTTAATATTTTTTTTATATATATATTGATGTCAGTCTGGTCTCCACATTCTCTACTGCGTCTCAAGCCCGGTCAAACGTGACGTCCAATCAGATTATCTTGTTTAAGTCACACATGTGAAACAAAAGACCTTATTGGTCATCTATGATTTACGAATAAAATCAAACTTATCTCACCTCAGATCAGAGTTTGATGCTTTGTTCACTGATTCTGCCAAAATGTTTTTCAGCCTCCTGTGATATTTTTTTTTCCAAATCAGATGAACCATTCATGTCCCTGATTGGCTAATCCACCTGTTTTTTTTTTATTTACTGAAATCAGTTGTGGATTCATCTGGTAGTCTCTATAGACATTGTTAAGTTTTACGCCATTTTGAATATGCAGGCAAATTAAATCTCCATGGAGAAAAGATGGTTTCAGATGCTCCACCTCCTTAAACAGTTTTGAGGGTTTTTTTTTTGTTGTTGTTTTCTTTCAATTTCAAGCACAGGTACACCTAAAGCACATCTCACAATCTGTTCTTATACGATATATATATATTGAATGAGTGGCAGATTGATTGGACAATAGTATTCCAGGCAAGATTTCCACTCAGAAATATGAAGGTGTGGTAAAATGTGCGACTGTTGTTAATTGCTAATGCTAAGGTCATTTATGTTTTTTGTTGTTTTTTTTGGTCTTAATTTAAAAATCCCCCCAAAAATGTGCGCAAAAATATAGCAAAGTTACACATTTTTCACTGCATGGCCCACGGATTAGAGATTTGCATAATTATGTTGTTAATCAGTACAGTAAATGTTACCTATAATCTGTTGCAAAGAATTTTCGCAATTCATTTCAGTGTTTATTGAGTCAACAGTTCTGTACATGATTCGATTTCTGCATAAGCCACAAATAAATGTTCGCAAACAAGAAAAAAACACTGCTAAAATCCTAGCAAACACACAGGCGAAAACAATAATCTTTACATTAAACGATTTGACCTTCAAACTAGTCACACCATAGACCTTCACTGTACATTTGTGACTCTAGTCTAGTGCGTTCTCTCACTCTCGCCTGCTGTCAGTGTCCCGTCCACCATAGAAGTCTTCATACCTCCCACATACCACACTCACTGCAGCGATGACTCAAGCTCCACATGAATCAAACCAATGTAAGGACACCGCGAGGGCCAGATGGACATGGACCCATGGAGGGAGTTACATAAATCGAGATTACATAGGAAAACCGTGGCATTGTTGGAGAAATATTTGAGTGTTTTGCCCCAGTACAGATATATTGCATAAGCAGCTGTTGAGGTCAAAAAATTGCATCTAATTGTAGAGCATTTTATAGTTCGATAAGCAGCAAGTGTGTGTTAGCATCCTAGTTGTTGTTAGTTTTACCGTCACTGCTCTAGTCTCTGACAGTTGTGAAAAGCACTGTGAACTTATCTCAGTGAATAATTAGGTTGCTCAGAATGCATAAGATAAGCGAGGAATAACTTTGGACCACTGCAAACTTTAAATTTGACTTTGACATTTCACATTGACTTATTTTTTAAACCTTTCATGTGTAATCCGAAGTTTGAATCTTTGAATAAACTCAAGTATGTAGAGAACAGTGGACGAACATAAGGGGTAGGTGAACACTCAAGCTTCGAATACAGAACAATACAGTGGTTCTTCGCTATATCGTGGTTCACCCTTCGCGGTTTCACTGTTTCATGCAATTTAGCATGCTTTTTTTTACAGTGTGTGAATGCACATTGTGTTCTGCATCCTGATTGGCTAAGGGGCTGTAGACCATTGTCCATCAGTCTCCTCTGTGCCGTGTCTCCTGTCCAGTACAGAATGTGTTCAGCCAAATTTACATAGATGTGCCATCGCAGTGTGACTCTGAAGTGCTGTATGTTTGCAAGTTTTCTCCCCGACAAAACCCACAATTTTGATGAAACATTCTGAACTAACAAATTTCAGAAACGCTTTGGACTTAAAAGTGTTTCTGTGCACGGAGAGGCACCTCTGCAGATACCGCTGGAGCAGAGGGACGTGAACAACACATTTAAAGCATCATCGAGGAAGAGAGAGATAATATACAAAGGTTTGAACTTTGAGAGCGTTTACACAAGAGAGAAATATGAGAAAATGTTAATGCCTGTCTGAGAAAAGTGTATAAAATGTGTAGTGAGGGGTTTTACAGCCTTAAAACATATATAATCGCGGATTTCGCCATTGCAGGTTATTTTTAGAACGTAACTCCTGCGATAAACAAGGGACCACTGTACAGGATGACTCAAACATGCATTAATCAATCGAAATACAACTTTAAGTACAAAAAGTTCATTTGTAAATTTTAAATGTATATGTAATTGTGGCACTTTTTAAACCAGTTATTCATAGCGTGAATATCAATAACATCATCATGCGGGTTGAAAACATAGAGCCTCACAAATTCTAAACGCTAGATGCACAGCCGGATTCATAAAGTTGGCCTTATAAAAAAACAATTGACTCAACTCTGCCTTTAAGTGCCTCACCCTACTTTACAAACCATTTAATTACATTGAAGTATATACAATACGCATATGCATTAAATATAGACTGCATCTTGGGTCCAACATTGCTTTGGCAGGTGTATCACTCTATTCTCCAAGATGGAACTTGAGGAAGTGGCTGTTGGCAGCAGTACATTAGAATCCATTAATCGGCAATTGTCCACTTCTCGCAGACTCTGATAACACCACAGGCTCATTCATTATCACGTAGAGTCACTGCCTTCACTGTAAAGAGCTCTCATTATTTATGGCGTATTCACCACACTGGATTGCTCTTTATTTGGCCTTAGAGGAATCGAAAATGACTGTGGTCAATGGAAACATGACAAAGTGACTAATGATGACCAAGCATTTAAAAAAAAAAAGTTCTTACACAGATGAACCAGATATCATGCTCACAAATGTAAGTTTATAAAGAAATGTCAGCAGTACCTACTATTCCCAAAGCGTGTTGCATTTGACCTGATCCTAGGTGGAGGTGGCTAACCTGGCCAGCAAGATGAGTTCCCCTGATATGTTTGAGTTCACTTTCCAGAGAATCCGGCTCCTGCTGTTACGATACGACCTGGGCCAACAGTATTTCAGACCAATCATAGAGCCACATGGTGCGGTGCCAAAGGTGAAGCACCCAAATGAACCAAAGCAAGAATGGCGACATGGATGCCATTTTAGCAAAAATAGGGACTTTTTGGTTTGTTAAAAATGTGCAGAGGAAAGGGCTTTGTGCCTTTGTGGATGGGAAAGTTGTTTGTGCTTTTTTTCTCAGCTGGACAATTTTCCGTGAGAGCTTGTCCAGATTGAAAAATGTGAAGAACTCCGAAGTGCTACACATATCAATTGGGTGTTTGCCAGCTTAGGAAATAGCTGCAGGAAATTAGCTTTCAGAAGGAAGAACCTCAAACCTTGAATTGGGTTACAACCGAAATCTGTTGATTTGCTTTGCTAGTAGTGTATATTTGCTGGAGGCACTGAAGGCCATAGCCCATTGCAGAGTCTGCAGACCACGTTGCCAGAACTACTAGCCAGGATAGACCCCAGTGCTTCTGTGCAGCTGGGACAACATCAGTACGATGGTGAAAGTCCAAAACCTTCTGCCTATTTTGGAAGAAGAGACACTGTATCTCAATGGTACCTCCCTGGGTAAATGAAATGAAAATCAATAAAAAACAATTAAGAAAGTGCCAAATGCAGGAAGTCCACTGATTTGCCATACTTCCTGTTGCCGTTACGTTTAGCCCCTCCCCTCTCTGCATAAACATATGGCACCAGTTATACGTCTTGGACCCCATAATGCGAGGAAGTCAGATTAGAACAGCAGCTTTCGGTGACAGATCCATAAATATCTGTAGGATATATATATCTAGGACAGAACGGGTGATGTTTGGGACGTGATGCCACTGTTGGTTTGGAGTATACCCTGCAGCAGATGTGATGTCCCGTGCTCCTTTCTCCTTTTCTCATTTAAACAGGACCCAAAGGTCTCTCGGGCTCAGACTCGGCTTCAGTCTCCGGCAAAATGGAGACAAACAGCAGAGAAGCAGGAGGTGAACGCAGGTGATCCATCATGACCAGGAATACTGCTGATGCTTCTCTATTAGGGCCTATAGTGGTTTATGGGGGAGAGCTGTCGTCTTATAAATACTCGCTGGTATGATCTCAGCTCTGAACATCTGAACAATTGAACACACAATGCTGTTGTTGTGCTCTTGGGCAGACGCTTCTGAATAAAAGATCTGTAAATTCCCCATCAGATAATCTCAGAATCAGAAAATGTATTGCCATTGAAAGCAAACTAAATTCACAAGCAATGCAGCGCAAAATGAAACCTGATCATTTTCCCAAAAAAAACAATTTAAAATGTAATCAAAGGAAGGCAAAAAAGAGCAACACTGTTCAGTATTTTAATTAAAGCCGTCAGTTTACAGTCAGTGAAATCAAAAACATTGAAATCTGATTAAATGGTGATAATATGATATTGCAGTCAGTCAGTACAATGGAGCTATTGTCCCTGTTGGGAAATTAGGCCTCAGCATTTCACCCATCGTTCAACGCCGCTGGAGAAACCTGTCAGGAGCAGGGGATCCATCTCCAGATCTTGAGCTAGACTTCGTCAGGATTACCTTAGATACCTTAACTGGAGGATTTGACGTGTTGGTTGTGCATGTTTGGTTGATGGCAGAAAGCGGTTGTGCCAGTTGAAACCCCACTCGGACCCAGGGAGAACAAGCAACTCAGCACAGACAGTCCTCACGCGCCTGGGATTCAACCTTCTTGTGCAGCGACGGCTAGCGAGCTCATCACGCCACCATCATAAAGCATCACAAATAATAATCTTTCTGTTCATTTCATTCATCGTAATGAAACGAAATGTGAGAGAGTAATTCATGACCCACAATATCAATCCTTCTATGACATATTTACATAGCAGACTTTATTGTCGTTTAAAAAATGTTCAAAAGCATAATACTACAACCCATTCATGAATTATTTCCTACACAAGATCTGAAGATAGATCTTGCCACTAATCAGATTCAAGTGTTGAGTAATTCATTTATCATTCTTTCTGAAGCGCCTCCATCTGTAAGAGTGACATGACATCATCTTTTTCTACAATTTAAAAAGCAAACTGATATCTCCAACTACCCACCTCCTCCACTCTAAAGTAAAAAGTAGCCCTCTCTCCTTTGATTCCAGTCCCACTTGATGAGGTTCACACTTGCCCATCTGTGCTCCTACCTTGTGCTTGGATAAAAGCTGTTCTCTTACTCGTGAGCGGAGGGGGAGAGAGAGGGAGGGGAGGCGTTTTGACTTCAGGAGGAGGTGTAGATCCCGCCCACTGATGCTGGGACCATGGCCAGAGATTCAGACTCACTTCAGGACACAACACGAGCCAGAAAAAATTCCCACCTCTCCAGCTCCTCATTTGTGTTTCTATCAAGCTGCCTGCTCTAAACTATCCATCCCAAACAAAAACAATAATTGTTCACTTGCTTTTAGAATTATTTTAGTCATATTATTATTATTATTATTATTAGTAGTAGTAGTAGTTGTAGTAGTATTAGTAGTATTACTATTATTATAGATTAAAGGCGCTGTACCTGTCATAAAGACTGGTGGATCAGACTCGGGATTCGGGTTTATTACAAAGAGAAATGCAAAAGCTGGATGTTAGGAGCTGGGTCAGAGGCTGAAGTGATCGGTGTGTCCAAAAACGGGAACACAGGAGGGGCAGCAGACACGAGGAGGTCCCTGGATGGAAAACTGTGTCCAGTGAAGTTGCAACGGTCCCGCCGATCCCACCAGCCTCCGACCACCCATCACCTCAGCCTCTGACCCAGCTCCCACACCCAGGTCTTGAATTTTTCTTTGTAAAAAAAAAAAAAAAAGTTCATTTTTTGAATCCCGAGTCTGCATCTTTGAATCACCATTCATTACAATAGTTTTTTTTTGTGGTTTTTTTATCATCTTAAAAACGTGAAAACAACAGAACTACTTCATTTTAAACAGTTTGTTGTGTTCCAAAGTTCTTCCTCACTTACCTTATGCAACCTAATTATTCAGTGTGATTAGTTTCTAAACCATTTTCACAGCTCTCAGACACCGGTGCAGAGTTTTGCCGTGCTGGTAAAGTAACAACTAGCATGCTAAGGCACACTTCCTGTTTATCAGACAATAAAAAAGCATTATAATGACATAGTTTGACCTCCATTTATTTATTGTTTTAAGGCTTAAAACGCCTCACCACACACTTTATACACTTTTCTAAGACAGGCATTAACATTTTGTAACATTTCTCTCTTGTTTAAACACTCTCAAAATTCAAACCTTCGTAGATTATATCCCTTTTCCTCTATGATTGCTTTAAATGTGTCATGTGCCTCTGCTCCAGTGGTATCCGCAGAGGTGCCTCAATGTGCACAGAAACACTTCTCAGTCCAAGTCACTGCAGAATGTTTCATCGACATTGTGGGTTTTGTCGGTGGGAGAAAACTTGCAAACATACAGCACTTCAGAGTCACACTCTGATCAAACATTTATGTACATTTGGCTGAACACATTCTGTACTGTAAAAGAAACACAGAACGGCGGATATTGATTGACAATGGTCTACAATCCCTTAGCCAATCAGGACGCAGAACACAATGCACGTTCATACACTTAAACAAAAAGCCGTTGAAACAGCGAGGCCGGCCGCGAAAGGTGAACCACAATATAGAGTGACCAATGTACTTGCAAGACTGATATCAATGCAAAGATAAAACTATCTCTGTGGTGATCTGGAAGTGTTCATTTTAATCCAATACCTTGTTGTCTGCATGCTTTTTATTTTATTTTGTCATACTGTATATTTACTAGTATTATTCATTGCTTTATGTTGCACTATATTGTCGAAGCAAAGTCACAGCAGTAAAACGTATTCTGATTCTGTACTGACATACCCTCAAGCAGAAAAGTTACACCGTGCACCTTTAAACTTCAGACTTTGTATGCTAACTCCGGGAGGTGACAACAATAACAAACACAACACATTCAGTGACATGGGTGATGGATGAAGTGTCTTGCCCTTAGACACAACACAACACAACACCAGTGATTGGGATTAAACTGCCAAAACTTTGTGTTCGTGTGCGCACATCTTTACCACCTGAACTCCTTTGTAAAACCAGTCCATTCTCTCCTCTCCATCTTGCCCTGTTTCGTTCTAATCTCGTCCTTGGTCCTGCCCTCACTCTCCTCCTCCTGCATCCCGCCTCCGTATCCCATTTCTCTGTTCTGTTTTATCTGCCTGCGCCCCTCCCTCCTCTCTCATCCTCCCAAAATGTCTTCACCTCTTCGGAAGGGCGTCCTGGATTCCTGCTCGGATCCAGAGGAAGATAACGAGAGGCAGATGCAGAGGGAGGGGCAGGATTTGTGGTGGTGGTAGTGGTAGTTCAGTAGGACACCGGTGGAGTTTGAACAGAGAAACAGGCCAAGCATGTGGGCGAGAGGAGGAGACGTGAGGCTGCTATACAAATGGAGCTCAATGCATCCTCTGTTTTATGTTCAAAGGAAAATAAGGCCTTAGCAGCTTGTTCCAGGGCAGAAAAACTCATTGAAAAGGGTAGTCTATACTGTGGAATGTGTAGACCCTTTTGGCAAAATGCTATTATCAGAGTGGTCATAATGGAAGCTACTAGAAAGTAGAAACAAAAGTGAAATACCATTTTACATTTTAAAACGATAAATTAATTAAAGTCCTAGGTCCGAGAGCTTTGCCTTTCGAAGGAGCTGAGTCGAAAGGCAAAGCTCTCGATTTACCGATCAGTGTACTTTTCTACCCTCACCTATGATCATGCGCTTTGGGTAATGATCGAAGGGACAAGTTCGCAGATACAAGCGGCCGAAATGGTTTCCTCTGAAGGGTGGCTAGGTGCTCCCTTAGAGATACGGTGAGGAGTTTGGTCACACAAGAGAAGCTCGGAGTAGAGCCGCTACTCCTCCACGTCGAGAGGAGCCAGCTGAGGTGGCTCGGGCATCTGTTCCATGGTGACGTGGAAGTGTTCATTTTTATCCAATATTTTGTTGCCTGCATGCTTTTATTTTATTTTTGTCATACTGTATATTTACTAGCATTATTCCCCAGGGAGCAGCATGGATCCTGGATGCCTCCTTGGGGACCCGCTGGAGGGATTATGTCTCTTAGCTGGCCTGGGAACGCCTTGGGGTCCCACTGCAGGAGCTGGAGGACGTGTCTGGGGTGAGGGAAGTCTGGGACTCCCTGCTTAGACTGCTGCACCCGTGACCCGGCCCCAGATAAGCAGAAGAAAATTGATGGATGAAAGGTCCTATATTACACAAAATCAACTCTTGTGAGCGTTAAGTTATGTTAGAATGTTACTTCAACAAAAAACATTTCATTCACACGTTTGAGTAACCTCTTAATATCATTCTGTCTTCATCTCCAAAGCTCAAAATGCTTTGTTGCACCTTGTGATGTCATGTAATAAACAGCTACATTTTTTCCCTTTAGTTCAGTAAAGGTTGGCAAGTCCTGAGCTGAAATGATCAAAATGATTCTAGTGTAGGAGTTTGTATGGAGTTTAAAAACACAGTGGAGCACTTCCTGTATTACCACATGACATCACAAATGGAATCAGAGAGGAGCATCTGTTAAACATGTGAATGAAACAAGACACAACTCCAGGTGTGTTTTTGACGAGGAAGTAACATTATAACACCTTTAGACGGCTTGCAGTGGTCAATTATGTCTCACTTATGCATTCCAACCATCCTAATTATTCACCACAATGAGTTTAAAAGCACTTTTCACAAGACCAAAGTAGAGTTTTGCCATCACGGTAAAACTAACAACAACTAGCACGCTAACCACACACGTCCTTCTTACACAGCGGACTCATTTTGACCTATATTTGTACTGGATCAAGACAATTTTTGCTCAACTACATAAAAAAAAAAAAAAAAAAAAAAAAAAAAAAAAAAAAAAAAAAAAATGGGTACAGGCACCTTTATTTTGAGAAAAAAAGAAAAAATTGCATAAATGTCAGCTTGTACTTCTGTATGACACATGGGAAATAGTGTTTTATAGCTACAAAACACTATTTTAGCCTCACAAAAAGGGATGTGGTAATAAATCTTCAGATACAATGAATACCTGTGGGATGAACTTTTCTCTAAACTTTCTTTAGTAATACCTAAAAAATCAGAACATTGCCTTCAGCTGCAATGCTAAATATACATGTTATTTGCTTATTTTTAAAACAATTCTTGCAACATGTATTTGCTAATGTCTTCTAGAGGATTGGACAGCGCATCACACGACTGAAAGATTAACAACGGTGTATTTTTTACTTCATCCAGAAGACACAATGAGAAGTTGTAACAATATTAATTAATCATTCGACCATTGACCCAACCATGATAATCAGTTGTTTAACTTTATGTTGAAAAGAAAAGGAGAGTGAGAAATGTTTTCACGTACGCCATGAATGGAGCCAAAAAATGTGGCCAAAAAATGTGGCCTGCGTTTCCATGGAGATCGGCCATAAAAGAAGAACACATCTGAGCCTCCTTCACAGTCTCTTATGGCCCATCATACACCAAAATTTTAAATGGAAAAGTACTCGTCCGGAGAGAGTACTTTTCCGTTTTCCTTGATTTGAATGATCTGTTGTAAATTGGGGTTTGAATAAATTTTTTTTTTTTAAGATTTGACTATAGACTCAAATTACGACCCAGTCGTAATTTGGACCTGGTTTTGTTTAGTCCTGGTTTAGTACTTGGACTAAACCTGAGTCAAATCTGTTCTGAACCAAAACATCAAACATCAGAACATCAAAAACAGTGATGGAAGGTAAAGAATTAAAAGTAGTCAAGTACAGGTACCTAAAATGTATATGTAAGTGCAGTATTTACATATACATTTTAGGTACCTGTACTTGACTTAAGTATATTTTAAAGTCAGTACGTGCTTTTAACTTTATGAAATTATTAAAAACCTAATTGTAAACATAAAATGAGGTCTTAATGAGCTCAAAACTGTCAAAGAAGTTTGTTTTTAACTGTGTGAGCCTCAGTAATTTGAGCTAAAAGTTTGGCTATTAATCTGCAGCTAAAGCGATGAAAAGTCTGTTCACACTTTGGTATTTGGACAGATTGCCAACAAACATGAATTCTGTTTTTACTATTAGGGAAAAAGAAGTCCACAGATTAATATGTGTGGTGTTAGCATTAGCATTAGCATTAGCGTTAGCAACGTGTCTTGGGTTCTGGGCGATGGGAGTGTCTCTGTAGGCTGGATCATTTGACCATTTGAAGTCCATGGACGGAGGAGCAGCCTTTGTTGACCAGGTCCTTCGAAGGATGCAGTCTTTGAATTGGGACACGTCTTAAATGTGAGATCTGACAAATGAAACAAGACCCATCATCATCATCATCTACATCCGTCTGAAGTCCACAGCTCTTCATCCTTTAACATGGACAAACACAGTCGCAGCACAGTCATCGCATTTGGTTAATTAGTGTGTTGTTGAAACCCTGATGTCAGCAAATACGATACGAGTCTACAATAATTAAGGATTATCTGTCCAAATCATATTTTATGAGACCAGTGAGGATCGGGGAGAGACTACAAGATGAAATATTGTCGAATCCTGAAGCAAAAACAATCCATATCCATCTGTCCATTTCTGTGAAAACATAACCCTGCCTGGCCAGGGAAAACACACTTTAGTCACAGTGTACAAAGACGAGCAGTCTGGGCCCTGGTATTTTCATCTTGAGTTTCAGTGGGTGTGATTGACAGGTGGATTAATCAATCAAAGAAAGACATGATCCGTTCATATCAAAACAAACATGGCAGAGATAAGACTTTACAGTAATCAGTGAGTGAAGATATAAGCACTGTTGTTCTGAGGTGAGAGAAGTTAGATTTTTTTTTTTATGTGATAGACAACCAGTTAATATGTCACTGAAATAAAGAAACCTGATTATACGGCTCTGTCTGAGTTTGACCTGAGACATCGAGAAGAGAGTTGTTACCAGACTTACATCCTCCATCCATCTTCTTCCGCTTATCCAGGGCTGGATCGCAGGGTCAGCAGTTTAAGCAGGGACTCCCAGATTTCCCTCACCCCAGACACGTCCTGCAGCTCCTCCGGTGGGACCACAAGGTGTTCTCACCCCAACTGAGAGACATAGTCTCTCAGTTGGGGTCTCAGTTAGGGTCTCCTCCCGGTGGGACATGCCCGAAACACCTCTAGAGGGAGGCGTCCAGGAGGCATCCGGAACAGATGCCCGAGTCACCTCAGCTGGCTCCCATCAACGTGGAGGAGAAGCGCTCTACTCCTCCCGTGTGACTGAGCTCCTCACCCTATCTCTAAGGGACCGCATAGCCACCCTGTGGAGGAAACTAATTTTGACCGCTTGTATCCGCTATGTTGTCCTTTCGGTCATGACCCAGAGCTCATGACCATAGGTGAGGATAGGGAACGTAGATTGACAGGTAAATCGAGAGCTTCGCCTTTCGACTCAGCTCCTTCTTTACCACAATGGACCGATATAGTGACTGCATCACTTCTGACGCTGCACTGATCCGCCTGTCAATCTCACGTTCCATTCTTCCCTCACTCGTGAACAAGACCCCGAGATACTTGAATCCTTATCCTCTGTATGTAAAAAAAGTTCCAGTCTGGAAGCCAGGCTACAACTTCCTCATTGACTGCTCAGTAATCAAGCATGAGGCCGACACATTTGAAACTTTTCCCTCGTCTAGGCTATTTCTCCTATTTTCTAAAGGCATTGCATCAAACACATTTAGGCTGTAGGATCGTTACAGTAATGAGTCAAAGATGAAAGCTGTATAAGATAAGGTAAAAGACAAAATCTATGTCTGATGATAATGAAAAGTCAATCTGGGGTGGCACCGAGTTATAGATGTGTGCCTTTAATTAAAATACTCACCCAGTCTTTAGTCCCTTCCATAAATATTTGATAGAGTCCTGACTGACTGAATTCTGTATTATGGATGTCATTACTCATTATATATTTTGCACAAAACCAAAATGAATCTCTTGAGCCAAAAAAGCACAAAACTATAAGGCAAGTTGATTTTATCTCTTGTGTGTTAATTTAATTTGAGCTAATTAGCTGCAGTAGTAGGTCACACATTCTCAGATCAGACAAAGAGATTACAGAAAGCTTATTTTAGCAAGACGGTCCCAAGGCGAACCGAGATCCGGGTTCCGATCTGGAGAAGGAGCCATGTCCTGCAATGGTGGCTCATATGTATTGTTTTAAGAGATGCTAAAACAAAACTAATACTCAGATACTAATGAATACTTATTGTAGTATCAAAACTGCATGGAAATATCGGTACTGTCAATACCACATGATTTGGACATAGTTGGACTTTATCTTGTTATCGAATTGATCCTTTCAGGTATGAGACAGATATGTTGGAGAAACTGTTACTGTGTCTTGAAAAAAATACTACATCGACTTATTGTTCAGTATATGAAAGTTGGAACAATATTATTTGGGGTCAGTATTTTTCGTGTGTACATTTTCTTTGCACTACTGGGAAATCCTTGTTTTTTTTGGCTGGACGATAAGATTTAAGCCGTAAAAGTTTGAAATAATAACTTCCACGACTCATTACGAATGCAAAGTAAGTACTAAAGTGTTTCATTCTGCTGTTTTTTTTTTTTTTTTTTTTACAATATTGTACATTTAAAATAGTTTTGTGTTTTAAATCTGCTCTTGGGTTATTGTCAGTGGCATAAATTAGTTGCAGTATTATCGCTTATCGTCTATAGTTATTTCAGCGATACGTATATCCTACTTCAAAATGTGTTATCGTGACAGGCCTACTTGAAAATGTCATGTTGTATATAGAAAACTTGAAGTACTGTGACAGCAAAATGGAGGGAAGCTGCCTCATTACTAGGAATGGGACTAGATCTGGTGTCGCAACATCTCACAAGATGATCTCAAGCTTGTTGCTAATGCTAAAGGCAGCGACCTCGGGGAAAGAAGGCGCCTGATTTGTCTGTTATTAATGTTCATATATGTATTTACAGACACAATAGTGAAATAAAAACACCAGGATAATGCAGAGCGGGTTAATACGAATATTTTAAGACCAAAATGACGAGTCTGGCTGCAGCAGTTACGGAGAGACGAGCAACAATTTTTCAATGCAAAGTGAATTGGAGCCAGGGCCGATGGATGATGATTAGCTACGCCCATTTATATAAACAATCTTTGCACAGTGACATAATGTTAAGTCATATTTACATTTCCAAGTAGAAGATGAGTTAGAAAACTATACATTATGATTTTAAATTAACTTTTTATTAGTGACTGAAACTCATATGAACGAACGATCTCACCAACCACCGATCGCTCCCAAGAACACAACATTTTGCACTCATCATCGCGGATATAAAACCAGCAATCATACAACTTCCCATCAACAAATTCCACAGGTGAATTCAAATAAACAGCGCTCAGTTGCTCTGCCTCAGTGCGGGTGCGGCTTCGCTAATCAATGCTCTCAGGACGGGATCCGAGTGCAGCTCAGTGATGGATGCTTCTACAAAACAATAAAGATAATTGTCTTTTATTGATTTGGCTGGAGTCTTGGGGACCTGCATAGCACCCTAGGGACTCTGTTTGTCACTGATTACACTTCTCTGCTTCACAAATGTAACTAAAACTCCACAAATCACAGGCTTATGTCATGATTCGAGAACTATTCATGAAACAGTGTGAGCAGAAAGCGGATAAAAGGTTTCGATATTAGGTCCATGTTGAGCTACTGAGCTAATTTTATAGATAGACTGTATTAGCCTAGTTTGAGGAGGGGACAGAAGCAGGAAAAAAAAAAAAAAAAAAGACGGAGAGAACCAATCAATGAACCAATGTCTTGTTCACATATGTTTTTGATTATATTTTCAATTGAGGGCTACCAGTGAACAACTTAAGCAACTCCAAATATTGAATAAAATGGCAAAAATCATTGGATGTATATAACCCCGGAAATGTTCGTAATTCCTTATTCTTCAAGATAAATATAAAATAAAAAAAATATAGAGAAGGTCTTGGTTGAACTTAAATATTAATGTTGCATTTATCCTCAAATAAATTATATTAAGTATTTGATAAATGACATGGGAATTCAGTCTATCACCATGAAGACAATGTATGATTTATCTATTTTTTTTAATTTATTTTTTTTGCCAATGAATGCACTTGTAATTGAAAAAAAAAAAATAAATAATAAATAAATAATAAAAAAAAAAATAATAAAAAATAAATAAATAAATAAATAAAAGAAAGAAAGGAAAATAGGCGTTTCATGCCATACTGTGGAATTCTTCAAACAAAGCAATAAGATTTCCATAGCGACAGGAATTAGGAGTTAGGTTTAGCACCGAGCAACGCTGTTAATCAAACTTGCTGCTAACGCTAGCGAGCGCGACCTCAGGGAAAGAAGAGGCCTGATTCGTCTGTTATTAATGTCCATATCTTGATTTACGGACACAATAGCGAAATAAAAACACCAGGATCGTGTAGAGCGGGTTAATACGAACATTTTAAGACCAAAATGACAAGGCTCACTGCAGCAGTTACAGAGAGATTGATGACAACGTTTCAATGTAAAGTGAATTGGAGCCCAGAGTCGATGGAGCTGGAAGTGCGCCCACGCTCACTTCCTATTTGGAACACGGCGGGTAGCAGGTTAGCTATGTTTATTTATATTTATACAGTCTATGGTGTATACTCTTCTTCCGGAAAAGTTACATTGTGCACCTTTAAATACATTAAATACAAACTTTAAAATGTCTTAGTATAATCCACATCACCAAAAACATATCAGCTCCATGTTTTTTTTTTACAAATGTGCTTAGAAGCCAAATCGAGCGACGTGTTAAGTAGATGTGAGTGAACAAATTGAAAATCCAGGAGCCGAGGAAACAGCCAAACGTTCATATCCTAATGAGGAGTGAGGCGGCAGATTGGCCTGTAATGGTCACACTGGTAAATGATAACGACGTGACCACATTATTAAGAGCCAACTGCAGAGAAAAACAGGCTTCATCTGTCTTTGGAGAACAGACAGGCGTTCACGGGGGATTTTGTGCTCTGTTCTGTAGATTAAAGGCACTGGGTTTGATTTGTACAGTCTTAAAAACGTGAAAAACAGAACCGGTTCATTCGAAACGCTCCAAAGTCGCTCCTCAATTACCTTCTGCATTCCGAGCATCCTAATTATTCACCGCGATGTGTTGTAAGCTTTTCATAACTTTCAGGGGCCAGAGTGGAAATTTCCATCACGATATGGCTAACAACAACTAGCATGCTAACCACACACTTCCTGATTTTTGGACAGTAAACGGTTCATAATTAGACGCAGACAGTACGTAGCAGTCTTATTTTGACATCAGAGACAAGAGCGTAATTTTGCTGTCACAGTAATGCTAACAACAACAACAACTAGCATGCTAACTGTGCACTTCCTGATTCTTGGACAGTAAATGGTTCATAATTAGACGCAGACGGTACGCAGCGGTCTTAGTTTGACATCAGGGGCAAGAATGGGACTTTGGTGTCACAGTAAAGCTAACAACAACTAGCATGTTAACTGCACACTTGCTGATTCTTGGACAGTAAATGGTTTATAATTAGATGCAGACAGTACACAGCGGTCTTATTTTGACCTCAAGAGCAGTTTATATAATATATCTGTACTAGGACTAAACGCATTTATCACATACATGGGGAAAATATTGGGTTCACTTTCCTTTACCTCTCGCTCTTTCTCTTTTTTTCTTTTTCTCTGTCTTTCCTTCTCTTTCTCTCTTGATTTAACCTTTCAGATATTTAACTTATGATGTTCTACTATTTTGGCTCAGGAAATGAAACTTGAAAATAGCATCCAAATGACTTTAAATAACTTACAAATTATGTTTTCGAATATCTCTCTCTCTCTTTTTCTCTCTTTTTCTTTCTCTTTTTCAGACCAGTACTACAGAATTTTGATCCCAATTTTTTACACATTTAAACTGCAATGTTCAGAAGCTATTTTGGCTCTTGAATTCCAAAATGAAACTTGAAAATAGCTTCCAAATAACTCACAAATTTTGCTTTAAAATGTCTCTCTCTGTATCTCCATTTTACCTCGTCTCTGGTTCTCTTCTTCTTCTTTCCTGTCCTCCCCCTCTCTCTCTCTCTTCTCTCCCCTTTCCACACCCTACCTCTTTCTTCACCCCCTCCTTCCCTCTTTCCTCTCCTCTCTCTCACTGTGAAAAAGACTTAAATAAGATAATGCGTAAAAAAAAATATTCTCCCTCTCTCTCTCTTCTCTTTTCCTCCCTCTCCCCTTCTCTCATCTCTCTCTCTTCATTGGCCCTCCTCTCTCTCTTTCTCTACCACCCCGTCCTCTCCTCCTTCTTACTCTTCTCCCCCCTCACATCTCTCTCTCTCTACTTTGCCTCCTCTCCTCTCTTTCGCCCTCCATCCTCACATCTTTTTACTCATCTTTCCCTCTATTTTCCTCTCTATCTCTCTCCTCCCTCCCTCCTTCTCTCTCTCTTTACGTCTCCTCTCCTTCCTTTCTCCCTCTTTCCCTCGCCTTCACAACTATCTTTCCTCCCTCCTTCTGTCTATTCTCCCCCCTCTCTTCCAAGTTCCTCTTCTTGTCTCACATCCTTCTCTCCTCTTACTACTCTCCTTGTCCCCCTCCATCCTCTCTTTACTAATTTTTCTCTCTATTTTCCTCACTATCTCTCCTCCTCTCTCTCTCTACATCTCCTCTTTCCCTCCCCTCCCTCCCTCTTCCCTCCTTCCTTCTATCTCTTCTACATTCCTCCTCTTCTCTCACATCTCTCTCTCTCCTCTTACTACGCTCTATGTCCCCCTCCCTTCTCTCAGCGTCTCTTTTTACCTCACTCTGCTCTCTCTCCTGCTCCCCTCTCTCTCCTCCTCCTCTCTCTCTGTCTCTCTCCATTCCTCCCTCTGTCTCTTCTTCAGACCGGTTCGCGTGCGGAGGATGCTTCTGGTCCAACCTTTTGTGCGTTTAAACCGTGACTTCCTCTGGCTGCAGATTTTGAACTCCCACGAAACACCTGAAGAGCGCCCACTCGCTCTGACCTGAGAGAAGAGAGGGAGGGAGGGAGGGAGGAAGGGAGGGAGAGCGTGAGAGAAGGAGGAAGAGGAAGAGGGAGGGAGTGAGTGAGAGAGAGGGAGTGAGAGAAGGAGGAAGACAAAGAAGAAGGGAGAGAGAGGGAGAGAGAGAGGGAGGGAGAGAGGGAGTGAGAGAAGGAGGAAGAGAAAGAGGGAGGGAGTGAGTGAGAGAGAGGGAGTGAGAGAAGGAGAAAGACAGAGAGGGAGGGAGGTAGGGAGAGAGAGAGAGGGAGGGAGAGAAGGAGGAAGAGAGAGAGGGAGAGAGAGAGGGAGGGAGTGAGAGAAGGAGGAAGACAGAGATGAAGGGAGAGAGAGAGGGAGGGAGGGAGAGAGAGAAGGAGGAAGACAGAGAGGGAGAGAGAGAGGGAGGGAGGGAGAGAAGGAGGAAGATAGAGAAGAAGGGAGAGAGAGAGGGAGGGAGAGAGGGAGGGAGGAAGGGGGAGAGAGAGAGGGAGTGAGGAAAAGAGAGAGAATGCACAAGAGAGAGAGGGAGCAAGAGAGATAGAGGGAGGGAGATGGAGATGATAGAGAGAGCGGGGAGAGATAGGAGGAGAGAGGGAGCACACGTGGCAGGGAGAGAGAGAGAGAGACAGAAAGAGAGAAAGGGAGAGAAAGTGAGAGAGAGAAATAGAGAGACAGAAAGAGAGAGAGATAGAGAACGAGAGAGATGGAAAGGGAGAGAGAGGGGACTCATCCCTCATTCGGTTTTGTAACATAAAAGCAGCTTTCAAGTCCAAGAAACACTAGTAATATGGAGGATATTTTCAAAAATGTCGTAAAAGTTACAAAGTATATTAAAGAGAGGGTCTTTTACTTCTATGGAGTTTGAATTGCTAAAACATAACACATTTACATCACTGTGTTTCCTTTTATCATTTTGAAAAAGCTACATTTGCCGAAAACAAAGTATTAACATGTTTTTGTGTCTTTTTTTTTTCTTTTTGTGTTACCTTCAGAGCACTATCACAACACAATTACACTACTGCACATCGCATCAGGATTGTGAAGTTGTAGTGTATTGTTTTGTATCATGCTTTTTTATATTTATGGGGGGGGGGGGGGGGGGGGGGGGGGGGAATTAAAAATCAGTACAAGAGCATGGGTGACGAAGGATTGTGGGCTGAGCTTTGGAAAATATTGTACTGCTAATGGTAAGGAGGGTTCCAATGGGGCCTGGGAGAGATCACTAGATTATTCAAACATGCTTGGATGACATCTAAGACCTTTTTAGGTATGTTTTTGATGAAGGATCAATGTTATAACATGTTAGAATAAATAAAAAAATAAATAAAAAGTTGCCACCAAGAAAAAAAAGGTTACACACTCTAATATTTGATTCGACTGCCTTTAGCTGTGATGGCGGCATGTATTCGCTGTGGCATTGTTTCGATAAGCTTCTGCAATGTCACAAGATTTATTTTCATCCAGTGTTACATTCATTTTTCACCAAGATCTTGCATTGATGATGGTCGAGTCTGACGCTGCACAAAGCTTCTCCAGCACATCCCAAAGATTCTCAATGACCTTATTCTTTGAGCACAGACCGTTGGTGAACCTAGACCTGATCAACTGGAGGAGGATCGTACCTATTTGCTTAGTTAAATCCAGGTGGCGACTTTTTTTTTGGCCAGGCAGCGTATTGAAAACCAGGACCCTGTCATGATCCCTGTTCTGTCCCTGCCTCCTGTGTGTGCCCTGCCCCTCCCTCACCTGTCTGAGCCTGGAGCTCGGAGGAGTCCTGGCTCCTTCTATGCGCACCTGGACTCTATCAGCGCAATCAACACCACCTGCAGTGGATAAGAGGAGCCAGGACCCAACACTCAGAGCCAGATCGTCTGCTTGTTCACTGCTCATCTCACTGTTTGTCTTCGTCCTGTCTGGTTCCCAGTTCTGCGGCCTGCTCGTGTTCCTGCTCGTGTTCCTGCTCGTGTTCCTGCTCGTGCTCCTGCTCAGCACCCTGCCTCCCTGCACTGCTCTGGACTCCCGTCTCCGACCCTGTCTCCCCGTACCGGTTTTGTTCCTGCCACGTTTGTTCCCTGCACCTGTGTCTACCCTGGATCCCGACCTGCACTTCTGCATCCAGCTTCCCCGTGTATCTACTGTCATTTTGTCTGTTTTGTTAATAAACACCGTTAAACTTGCCCCGAGTCCCGCATCCTTTGGTCCTACTCACACCACTCCTCAAGACAGAACCCCGACTTAAACTATCTTTATGATACTTTAATATGTTTACTACTGTTGCATTTTCATATTACCTTTACTTCTTATTTATTTGTTGCCTGTCAAGTCCAAAAGAATATCTCTGTATTTTTTATACAGGTATCAGGCTGGTCACCGCTCCATGTGTTGCATCTCAAGCCAAACTCGAAACATGTCCAATCAGATGTATTTATTTCTGTGACACAAGTGAAACGAAAGATCTCAATGGTCAACCATCATTTTGAATAAAATCAAACTTCTGTCACCTCAGATTAACAGAGTTTATCACTTTGCTTGTTGATTCTGCAGAAATCCACCATGTTTTTCAGTCCTCTATCATATTTTTTTTTTCCCACCCATGCGTGTCCCTAATTGGCTAATCCACCTGTCAATCACACCCATTTCAAAGGCAACCAGACTCCTCACATCTTTCTAAAATGACGTGAGTCTTTTTTTTTTTTTTTTTTTGCTCTTTTATTTGTAATTTTAGTATTTAATTCCTCCACCGCAGCTCTGTTTAAGATTGAGGTCAGTTACATCACCATAGAACAGCACAGCGTTGGGTTTGGGGCAGGCTAGAATCAACAGAAATATTTTATTAAGGACCGACGCTTTGTGGTTGGGAAGAAATAGACACAGAGTTCACTTCTGTTCAGAAACCATATAGACGAAAGAAATCCCAAACTTCAAAACAACATCCCAATTACTTATATATGATGTTTTTGAGAGTCCGTCCAAACAGAAGCCAGTTTCATGTTTGAGTTTGGGAGAAAATCACTTTCTTTGAACATCTGAAACACACTCCTCATGTATCGAGTATTATGTGGACTGTGACGAGCCTTTACTTTCTGCCTGCGATTTTCAAAGAGATGGAGATATTTCAAACGCATGTCTCCTGTGGAATTATGGGCCTTGATCTGTTTCTGTATTGTTTTACGATGCTCTATTGTACGGGCCAGGTGGGTAAATGTGCACCTGGGAATACAGAGACATAAGCAGCGATTATTGTACCACGGTCCCTGGGGCGTTTAGGACACGTCTGAGGCAAATGAAAGGTATGTAAAACTATATCAGGGGAAGAAAAAATACAGAATCTACACGTACTTTTTCGCAATGATGCAAAATTATTAAAGTACATTTGGTTTTAAAAATGTCAAGAAATATGTCATGAATAAAACTGTGAAGTAGCCAAACTTGAAATCGAGAAAATCATGAAACTAATATAAAATCAGAATAATAGGGGCATCTGAAATACAGTTGCCGTTGCGGGAAATAGTGATGGGACTTTCGGGTCTTTAAGGGGAGCCGAATCTTTTGGATCTGTTCATTTGAAAGAGCCGTTCAAAAGACTGGCTCTTTTACTGTGTCTTTATATGACAAAAGCCAATGTGAGAACCCATTTTAACTACAAAATAATCACAGAGAGAGACGACCGAGGTTCAGATGTGTTTAAAACGGTTCAAACTGAGAGCGGGAGTGTGTTTACCCTTTGAAATGATGAATAATCTAAATAAAACATTGCACTACAATAATAATAATTTAAAAAACAAACTTATTATGATGCCAAATATGTTTGTTGTTGTTTTTTTCATCTTTCACTTGTGTTTACTTTTCTGCTTCTGAGCTGATTCTTGTGATGATTCAGGGTTAATTGATATAAAAAATGCTTAAAAATGAGAAAGAAAAAGATTTGGTTCTTGTAAAAAATGAGATCCAGAAAGAACTGTTCAAAAGAGCCGACTCGCTCACAAGCATCATAATGTAGCCTCAGTTACAATGGAGGACGCCACAGGACCAATCATCTTAATTATGACCAAACACCGTGAAACTTGCATTGTCTAGACAGAGGTGCTCAAACTTTTTTTTTTTTTTTTTTTTTTTTTTTTATTGAGGATCACATCTCATACATATTCGAAGCAGAGGGCTACAGACTGGTGATCAATGCAGTGCGGTGCCTTATACACAGATTTGACATAACCTCTGTTTATTAATAAGACTAGAAACACATTCATTTTAGTCTGTATCACACTGCAATGTGATGTTTGAGGATATAGTGGTAGAAATAGTTTAATTTTCTGTTAAAAGTACTGCTTATGATCAATTGGGTTCAGCAGGAGGCCTCAGGATCAGTAAAAACTGGTCTGAGGGCCAGTTTGGACACCCCTGGTCTAGAGTCTTTTGGTTTGTTGCATATGAACAAGAATACACCAATAAGAGGTCAAGTTTTTATCAACTGCGTCTTTTTTCTAAAGTAAATGGCACCGATACTGAAAAAAACAAATCCCTCTTTTATCAAGAACAGATCACAGTAATGTCCTTTTTGTTGGCGTCTCCCAGTCTGCCCTCAGTCGCCTCCAACTCGAGCAGAACGTTGCAGCTCATTTTTGACCAGTGCACTCACCTCTGTCCTTTTATCACGTATTACTGGCTTCTGGTTTCGTTTAGAATTGTGTATAAAACTTTTCAAATGTTGCTGTGTTTTTAAAGCTCTTAATGGCCTTGCTCCTCCTTATATAACTGATCTGTCTCGCATTTATTCAAGTCTGTTTATTTCTAAAGTCATGCATTCTTGCTGTGTAGTGACTGAAGATGTGAGCATTTTCAAAGGGATTCTAGTGATTTTTACTTACTTGTTAACTGTGTTTTATTGAACCACAGGAATACAATTCGCTAATATTATTTATTAAGAATTAGTTGAGCCACAGTTGATCTCGTGCATCACTTTGGGGCAGTGGTGGTTGGTGCTTTATAAATAAATCTGACCTTAACCTTGACTTTGTTGGACCGAAAGCAAATTCCACCAACTTGTGTGGTCATTAATAAACTATTCTGATTCTGGTGAGCAGGCTCGCCTCTCCATCGATCTGACCTCTTACTTCTTCCGGGTGGCAGCCAAAACATCTTGGATTTAAATGCGTTGTCCAGATGAGTACTTTTGAAACCTTTTCAAGGACCAGCACTCGTCTCCTGAGAGTCTTCAATTCAAATTTGCAATTTGATTTCAACTATCAAAGGACAAGGTGAGGGTTTTCGTCGTCATGGAGATACATGTTTATGTAGCAGGTGGTGGATGCTGCACTGCAAAAGTTACACATTGCATCTTTAGCAATAAAAATTATAGTTGAATTAAAATGGCCCAGATGAAGATATACGAAATATTATGAAAAAATCAGTGCCACAGAATTAATACACTGTACATCTTGTGATATACTGAGAGGCAGGTAGTACTCAGGTACATTTACTTGAGTAACGTTTAAAATAAATTGTACTTTTGCACTGTATTATTGCATTACTTAAAGTTTTGTCCTTCAAATTACATTAAGTTCAAATTATGAATCAGATGAGATGGTTACTCTTTAAGTTACTCTTACTTGAGTAGTAGTTTTCACAAATACTTTTTTATCTGACAGTCAGATCTTCGTGTCTTTAATGCAGCTTAAGACTAGACTGAAAATCCTTTCCCCGGGCATTTAATTTAAGGTAGGCAGGATACCTTGGTGTTTTGTTGGTGTTTTATTGTTCTTTGCCTATGTATCTTATTACCTCTATATTTGTTTTAGAAGACTTTTTTATGTCAAGCACTTTGGATAGCTGAATTATATTTTTAAAAGTACTATATAAACAAAATTGCAGTGAATACTGTTACTTGACTAATTTCTTGGACCACTACTTGTACTACTCAAGTAACCTTATTCTGAAGTCATGTTTTTAGGCTCTCTGTATGTATTCTCATGGTGCTTTGTACATAACACAGTGAGAGTGCAGGTACGGCTCCTCATTTCTCATTGTTCACTGGGGGATACTTTACAAAGAGGTTATTGACAGACGCTCCCTAAGGCTTTCCATTAAACCCTGTGTGAACGTGGCCATATCAACTTCAGAAACCGTCTCTTGAAATACCTGACAGTCTTTTGCCAGAGGAAAGAACCAAAGTCTAACATTGAATTGTACCTTTCTCTGCAGAGTCAATGTATTTCCATATCAAAGGGATTCTAGTGAAATGTGTACTGTGGAAATATGCCTCTGTTCCAAGTGGCAAGAAGTGATTACAGGAACAGGCTGCTATACGGTAAACAAGGACTTAGGGAACATGAAATGGTTCGCG
This sequence comes from Periophthalmus modestus, assembly GCA_019594935.1. Classification (NCBI taxonomy): domain Eukaryota; kingdom Metazoa; phylum Chordata; class Actinopteri; order Gobiiformes; family Gobiidae; genus Periophthalmus; species Periophthalmus modestus. Next base: position 27,416,747 of record JAIEZT010001368.1, read on the forward strand.
TCTTCAGTATAACAGGTGTTTTCCTTAACAAAAGAGGTATAGTTTTACAAAAGGTTTATTTTTGAAAAGGAGACCCAAGAGTAAGTTATAGCGCCGTGCCTGATTTTCACTGTCATAAAAAAACGTGAAAAACAGAGCTAGTTCATTTGAATCAATTTGCAGTGTCACTTTCCGCAGCTTTTACATCTCTGCAAAGCTAACGACAGCTAGCATGCTAACACACACTTCCTGATTATCGAACAATGAGACGGTTTAGATGCAGACGGCAAACGTATTTTGATCTCAAGAGCTGCTTATGACATACACCTGGACTGTGGAAAGATTATATTGAGACGTTATGATAAATACATGGAATAAAATCATGAGGAAGTGTTTTTTCGGAGGAGGAAGGCTATTGCTAATTCAGTGTTGGCACATTTATTGGCACAAACGGAGGAGGAGGAGTACATGACCTGGCATTTCTGTGTGGTCGGTGGGATCAAGAGCAGAAAATAGAGCAGAAATTAGACAAAGTTATCAGGGGAATGGTACATACCCTTTTACCTCTTATAAAAACCTTAACAGCTACATTTGACTTATTTTAAAGCTTCAGTCTGACTAGGTCTTCTACTCACTCAAAGAAGATAAAAAAAAATAAACTACTACTATGTGATCAAATTTCACTTTTGAACTGCGAATGTCTAATATGTCAGTTTAAAGGTGGAGAGTTTGTCACCTGCATGCACGTCTCTGTATTTTCTGTACAGATTGATCTCAGTCTGGTCCTCACGTCCTCTGTTGCGTCTCAAGCCCAGTCAAACGCGATCGTCCAATTAGATTTGTTTTGTGAAACGAAGGAGCTCATCGGTCACTTATGATTTACAAATAAAATCTAATTTTTCTCACCCCAGGTTAACAGAGTTTAGCGCTTCATTCATTGATTTTGCAGAAATTCCCCATGTTTTTCAGCCCCTGTGATATTTTTTCCTTTTTTTTTCTGATACGGACAGACCATGCATGCCCCCAATTAGCTAATTGGTCACTTTTATTAAAATCGGAAAACACAAAGTAACAACCTATAGGAAAAAAAAAAAAAAAAAAAAAAAGTCATTAAAATAAAGACAAGCCAATAGTTGTTTTTTTGTGTTTGGACTTTTTTTTTTTTTTTCTTATGCAGTATACTTCAGTTTGATACACAAACATTTCTCTCTCTAAACACACAAGTGTCTGGTGAAATATTCATTTTATGTGTGTAGTGTTTAACATGTTGACAGTGACATCCTCCCTGTCCACCTCCTCATCTGTCAATATTTATTCATTTTAGTGTGACTTTATAGAGATCACATTGACAGGAAGTAACAGTGAGGTCGTCGTTGTGCACAGAGCGTATGCACCTGTCACTCACTCCCATTTGAAAACGGGAGATTCCAGAGTCAATCTTTGTAAAGTATTGAAGAAGTCTGTATTCTGGGTCGTGGGCAAGGGAATTTCAGCTCTGCTCAGCCTGTTGTGCTTTTTTAGATTTGTATTTTTATTTATTTTTCCTAGGGTGTCATCAAACCAGACCTAAGTTTGTTCTGGTTTGAGTGTGACTTTATGATTGGCGTTTGGCACTGGGCACTGAATGAGCCATGTCGTCTTCAATCTGTCCCTCTAGAATATGACAATATCAGATCAAGTTTATATTGAAAGTAAAGCCTTATTTCAATCGCATCAATCTTAACAAGACTAATCCTCCTTTTATCAGCTCAAGAACAGATCACTGTAATGTCCTTTATGTTGGCGTCTCACAGTCTGCCCTCAGTCACCTCTAACTCGTGCAGAACGGTGCAGCTCGTTTTTGACCAACACCCTCAGACGTCCGCACTCACCCCAGTCCTTTATCAATTGTCGCTTAAGCTCTTAAAGACCTTGCTCTTCCTTATTTGACTGAACCCCTGTTTGTTTGACACTCAAACAGGGCTTTAAGGTCAGCCAACCAACTTCATCTGAAAGTCCCCAGAGCCAGACTCAAACACTGGGGTGTTTGGACTTCTTTTCCGGCCCCAGACTCTGTAATAAACTGGGCCCTGATACGTGCACTATCTCAGACTTTGGCCTGTTTAAATCCAGGGTCAAATCGTATCTATTCAGACTGAATTTCAACGCTCTGTAATGTATTGACACTTGCACAATTTGTTTTATTTCATAATCTAATGTCCAACCAGCAGGAGGTACTAGGGAAGACCCAGGACACGCTGGAGGGACTATGTCTCTCAGCTGACCTGGGAACAACTTGGGGTCCCACTGGAGGATGTGTCTGGGGCGAGGGAAGTCTGGGAGTCCCTGCTTAGACTGCTGCCCCTGCGAGCCGGCCCCGGAAAAGTGGAAGAACATGAATGGATGGATGGAAGTATGTTGATTTTTTTAGAAAGCACTTTGGTCACCTTGAGTGTTTTAAAGGGCTCTATAAAAAAAGACTGATTGATTAATAAACCAAATTGTGAAATATCTCTGACGTGCGGTGAGGTTCATGGCTGGTGAGGCACTGTTGTCATCACAATAAGATTTACAAACATATAAACCAGGTGTCGGTACATTTGGCCCTGGGACAATTTCTCTCCCAGTGACTTGGAGCCAGAATAAAAAAGAATTTCAAAATGAAAGTTCCGAAGTACATATGAAATAGCTCTAATATTAATGTTTTTTTTAATCCTTTTTCTGGTTCCCCAATTTTCACTGGATTGAAGGAATTAAACTTCTTACCATTTCGTAACACTCTGTTTTAAAAGAGCGAGTCTTTCATCCCGTGGTCTGGAGCAAACCATTTAGCTCCTTTAGCGTTGGTTTTCCGTTAATAATAACCTCCTGCTTCGACCGAAAGTCCAGTTTAGAAAACTGCTTGAGCTTTAATATGTAATCTTCCTCCATTTAAAAAGTAGGGCCAGACAAAAAGAAAAAATTGAACAGATTGCTAAACTTGACTTGCTAACTCTAAATTGCACAGCCTCACCTGCCTCCCCTGACTGCACGTCACTGAAATATCTAAACGATCATTCAAGACTAAAGCAACATTTTCTTTGATAATTATAATGCCCAGTGCTCCTGACAGGTTTGCCGGCCGTAATAGACAAAATGAAAGGCTGAAATCACTTACCCATGGCTCCCTCATATTGTTTTGCTGTAGTTGTAAATCAGTGCGTCAGTTCACAGATCACACTGTTCCCAAGTCATTTATTTTTAATTGGACACAGACAGTTGGCAGCTGGCTCACGTTTAACAAACACAATCAGGCATTTTCTGCATCAAAACTGACAATTCAAGCACATCTCTCCCTTTCAACATTGGCAAAAAAATAAATAAACAAGTAAATAAATGTTAAATTTCAATTATTGATATGTTTGTGACTAGAAATGTAGACTGACTTTGCCACTTTAAAACACAGTTAAATTTATCATAGGATTCTTTTGTCCTGTTATGGATCAAATCATTTTGACCAATAGACATTTAGGGTTACAGGATTAGGCATCTAAAACAATTCCACTGAAATAAAGGCTATATGGATACCTTAAATCCATACTGTGGAGCATTTCAGACAAAGCAATAACATCACCATGGATAAAAGCAGGTAGTAGTAGTAACAATAATAATGCATTGTACTTTTTTCAGGACACTCAAAGCACTTTACCGAAACACCACCAACCGTCAGGGACACACTGCAGTCATACTAGGTAAGGTCGGTTTGGTGCCTTGCCTTATGACACAATGGCCCAGCCCTCCTATCCAAGTACTAACTAAGCCCAGCTTTGTTTAACTTCTGTGCAACGACAAGCCAGTATATCCTCCAACAGAAAGGTTTCACAATGCACATTTAATAGCCGCTGGATGCTATCGCCGCCAATAGACTTGCAGTTGTGGACTTTCCATTACCGTAACTCCACAACCAATTGTGCTCTCATGTAAATTCAAACTGCATCTCAAAGCAGAGGCATGTGACTCTTTAAATATGTACTGTCATTATGGTAATGTTACGTTGTCCCTTGAAGATGACCAGTCAGAGCACAGTCAGTTATTTGATGCATCAAAGGAAAAATAAAGATGGATATGTAAAATAGATGTAGTTGTGTGAAAAACGGCAAAAGTACATGCTGATACTTCCTTTAACATGGCTAAATCAAGAAAAAAAAATGTCTAGGCAAGCTATAATGGTCTATAATGTGCTCAGTCCTTAAAGGGTTTAAAAGAGGATTTATGCTTATGGCATAAGTTATCATTTGCGTACCCAAAGTTGTATTTTGATTGATTCATGCAAGTTTGAGGAATCTACTATTGCCCTGCATTTGAGGTGGTGAGAAAATATTATATTTTCACCAACCCCGTATCCCCGCCCACTGCTCTGTTATGTTGTGTCCAAAATTGTCACATAGCCTTTTTTTTCAAAAATTAAAACAAAAAAATCTCTTTCTGTGGTTTTGAATAGGAAGTCAATTGGCCTGTTTCTATTGTTAATCCATTGTAGCTCATCATTCTAGTTTACAATTAACACAATATAGAATACAGTCCCTGTATGACCAGAGCAGGAGCTATGTTCGCATTTCCGGCAGTAAGTCAGACCTGTTCCTGGTGCATGGTTGATACTGCCAGGGCTGCCCTTTGTCACGGGTTTCTAGGCGCAGCCAGGGGCCGGAGGGGGTCTGGTACCGGATCCCCAGGATTTCATGCCTCAAATGGAGAGTTCAAGTATCTCGGGGTCTTGTTCACAAGTTAGGAATGGATGGAGTATGAGATGGACAGACGGGTCGGTACTGCGTCCGCAATGATGCGGTCGCTGCCTTGTGGTCCCGCCGGAGGAACTAGAGAACGTGTCTGTGGTGAGGGAAGTCTGGGAGTCCCTGCTTAGACTGCTGCCCCCGCGACCCGGCCCAGGAAAAGCGGAAGAAAATTAATAGATGGATGGATGGACAATATAGAATAATTAAGTTTGTTTGTTATAGTTTACTACTAAATACCACATTTAGATTATTCAAAGTGAAAAACATGCCAATCTTAGCTTTAATGCACTGAAATGTTGGCTCTGAATGCGCCCAAAAACATGTGTCAGTGTCAGCACCAGCATGAACCTCCTGACTGGTGCTTTTTGACCCTCTGTTCTGTGTAATTTCTCCCCGCGGTGTGGTGTCAGGGGCCATGACAGACAGTGACATTAGAGCTGTATTTAAATCCATTTCAGTGCGTCACCAGAGGGGGCGCCCCTGATGGCCCGCTCCAAAGGTCGTGAAATGTCGATGGGGTCAGTGTTGGCCCCAGGCGCCGGTCACTGGAGGCCTGAGTCTGCACTGGTCCCACACTTAAGAAATGTCCCTGAATCAGTCACTTCTGCTGCGTGCTTACACTTTTACTGCTGTAATGCCGATATTTGTCATTGAAAACAAGACCTTGGTTTTAAATGTTATAAATGTCACGATTTTTCCCCATGTATCTGAGCAAAATGTGTGTTGCCCCAGTACAGATATAGTACATAGGTAACTGTTGAGGTCGAAATAAGTTTGCCGTGTGCTGTCTGCATCTAATTATAATGTGTTTTATTCTCCGATAATCAGGAAGTGGGTAACAGTAGCTCAGTTGGTAGAGCCTTTTGTCCATTAATCTGAAGGTTGGAGGTTCGAATCCCGCTCTTGACATAAACATTAGTGGTAGGGCGGTCAGATCCACTTACCCACGGGTTGGCGGTGCAATTCTAGCTTCGTTGTGCCCTTAACCCACCTTGTCCCCAGTGTCTGCATGCACTAGTGTATGACTGTGTGAATGGGTCAGTGTTTCCTAGATGTAAAGTGCTAAAAATGTGACCATTTACCAAGTGCGCAGTTTGAATGCTAGTTATTCTCAGGTTTAATGTGATGCAAAAACTCTGGTCTGAGCTCTGAAAGTTGTAAAAAGAGCTTATAAACTCATGAAGGTGAATAACTAGGATGATCAAAATGTAATAAGTAAGTGAAGAATAACTTTGGACCACTGCAAACTGTTTAAAATGAGCTACTAAAAATAAAAAATGAGGTACAGCACCTTTAATAGAAGCAAGTAGCCAGGTTTTCAATTCAGTTTTAAATTATATTCAACCTTTTGCTAGGCCTTATCCTTATCACCTGCATGACAATGAGCCTTTTGTTACCTTTGTGTTTCAGATTACAACATGGTTTACCTAAGACTCGGGAGTCCTGGTCCCACCCCTGCTTCTGTGTGCTGCCCGACGGATGTTTACTCCTGTATGTCTGTCACATCTGTTCTGTCTGTCACTGAACTCTGCCCAATCCTCCTGCTCTCCCCTGACACCAAACCAGCTCTGAACCATCGCCACAGATTTAGACACATCCCACCACAAACACACAATCACAAATCTCAAATGTGGCAGATGGCAGAGGAGCAGGGGGAAAAAACTGCTACAACAGTGAATGTACTTTTCTTATACAGTCCCTAAAGTCTCTTTACAATAAAAAAAAAAAAAAAGTATTACAAGGCCAATTAAAAAGATATATTATTTCGATTTGTTCTATTTTACTCAGAGGTTATCAAAGTTTTTAATCACATTGCATTTTTGTATTCCAAGCATCCTGTTGATTAGGCATCTTTTTGAATGAACCTCTAAGAAATGGCTCCTCTTCAAGAAAAAACACAATTTGTGTCGTGGTTTATTGAGACAAAATCCAATATGCAAATGTGAAACGAAACTACAGAACAAACTATGGAAGAGATCCACCATCATGTCCATCAATTCGTGCTTTGTACAAGAAATTTTATGGAGACAGGGACAGTGAACATCTGAGGAACAGCTTTCTATGGGGATATGTTACAGATATAATGTATTGGACAAAGATACGGGACATTACTGAACTAAAGCTAAAGAAAACAGATGTTTTTGCAACTATTGATGGGGCTGTGCTGCAGCGAACATGGCAAGAAATTCAGCACCGTCTTGATGCGCTTAGTGCCACTATTGGTGCCCATAGAGAGGTGGATTAAATTAGGTAAAAAAAAACTTTGAAAACCACTGAGCACAACAGAGCAAGTCTGATTAAGATATCTTATCAATTGCCTTTGTAATGCTTTTTTTTTTTTTTTTGCAATAGTAAAACAGACTTTATGGACTTCCTGTATATATACAACCTCACAGCCAACGTTCCCTGTTTGACTCCGGAAGGTTAGTATCTTTCTGTGTGGAGTTTGCATGTTATTCCTGTGTCAATGTCCTCTAGCTAGGTACTCCAGACCAGTAACCATAGACTGCTACAGACAACAAGTCCTGGAACATATTTGATCCATTGTACTGGGAAAAAAAACTAAAAAAAAAAACCAAAACACTTCTACAAAAAAGTTGGATTATTATGTTCATTTCGTACCTTTAATGTAACCTCTGATGAACTCGTCAGTTAAAATAGCTTTCCTGAACTAATCGCACATTAATCTTTAATGTTTGTGCTCTATGTCACTTTTGTGGATGATTCGTCACCTGCCATAGAGATATTAATGCTTTCCGAATGCTCAGTGTAAAACAAATCTATCTTGGAATTAGATTTTTCAGTCGAGGTTATGCAGATGACATCACAACATTTTGCAGATATATAAAAGAACATTATATGAATATTAATGGAAAGTAATGGCATTTTCTTCTGTGAAAAACAAACAAAACATGTAAAATGTGAAAGGACTACTTAACAATCTTCAAGTGTGCTAAAGATTTGTTTGTACCTGGCATCTAAGACAAGAAAATCAAGTCAACAGTATTACAAAAACACTAAACAAGCGGCCGCATATTTATCACTGATACAGACTTTGGGATCACACAGTTGAACAGAACCTTTTCTCTCCTTAAATAAGATGTTTTGGAGTCTGTGTGTTGAGATTAATTGTTGTGGGGCAAGTTGAAATGTCTTTTATCTCTCCTACCATTTGCTAACAAGCTAGCTCTGCACAGCAACAGCGGGAAAACTACTTTCAGTTTCCATTTTGCTGTATAAAGCTAATTTGAGCTACAAGCAATAGCACCATGGACTAAAAATAGGGCAAAAAAGCAAAGAAACACATTTTGTCTCTTGTGCTTCCCATAGTTTTGCCTCAGTGCCACTCAGCTGGAATGTATTTTTTTTATTATTTATTTATTTATTTATTTATTTATTTATTTATTTATTAATTAATTTATTTATTATTTAGTGTTATTTATTTATTTTTTATTTATTATTATTATTATTATTATGATTATTATTATTATTATTTGTTTTTTTTAATAAATTGATTTCAGTGCATATCCTCTATAA
>JAIEZT010001368.1:28026768-28086473 GCA_019594935.1 Periophthalmus modestus
ACAAAAAACTAATTTATAAAAGTTCCTAAGAATAGTAACCAGATTATTTTTCCAACACATTGGCTTACTTCCCTCTCTCTGTGAACAACACCACTTTAGTTGCACTTAAATAGTATAGTGCTGTGTTCTCCCACCATTATGGACCTGTTAAGAATTCCATTAGCGAAAAGCCATTTTGTCTTTTGTCTCTCCTCCTCCTCCTCCCCCTCTTCTCGTCTCCTCCTCCTCCACCTGTCCTCCTCTCTCCTCTCTTTACCTGTGTTCTAGCGGCGGCGGAAACCAGAGCTGACGTGAGCATGGCCAGACGTGAGTGAATGGGCAGGTGGTTAGCGTTTAGCCTTAGCGGCGTTTAACACTAGTCGCAGCGGTCCATTAGGTGGAGGTGATACAGGAGCACACAGCTGTAATGGACTATTACTACATGGCACATTCACTAACCTGTTACTTGTGTCACATAAGACAGTTTTATCCTTCATTATTTGTAAAAGTGTTTTGAAGTGTTGATATGAGTAGCTTCATTAAATGTGCGCTATGTGTTGTCGCCATGGGGATGTCACTGTTTTGCCTGGAAAATTAACAGTATAGTATGAAACTCTGTCTTTAAGGTCTTTTTTAGAGATTCTTTTTTGTCAGATAGGAGTATTGTTTATCTGCTTTATATATTTCGGTTACTTCCTGTACCTTCCTCAGAAGCGTCATGTGATGGTGTAGTGACGTGTCTTGTGGGCTGCTTTAGTTTGTGTAGGACAGTAGGGGAAGCTTACGCCCCCTACACCTGACGCATTCTTCAGGACTGCACCCCATGGTGTGACAAAGTGTATGCTCCCTCGTCACGATTTATGCTCCGTGTACGTCATTTGCGGATCTCTCTGGCGGCCTCTCTGATACAGCTGTGATATTTGTTGCACAACATGACTTGATTCTTGATTTGGGACGTTTCCAGTTCACTACTATACTCTATAGCTCTGATGCTGATTCTCTGATTTTTTGAATATACTTTGACCTAACACTGTGTGGATTCTGCTCAGCCCTGACAGCTTGGCAAAATGGTTCTGTCTTTTGTACCTTTGTACCAACCCTGCAGTTTGCCTTCCCCGTTCTGGTTTGTCATACCGTTTCGACCCTTTTTGGCTGTTTTCACACGTGTCTTGGCTCGGCCCTGGTTTGATCCTGATTTAATCCGGTACAGACTTGATTTAATTGGTCCGGCTCTATAGTCAGTGATGGGAAGAACACTTAAAATGTATTTAGTGACAGAATACCTACAATAAACTGTGTATTGTAAGCTATTCCCTTTTTTCTCTCTCTCCCTTTCCCCATCTCTCTCCCCATCTGTTTCATCCCGTTGTTCCATTGCACCTCAACTCAGTCTCTCTATCCTCTTCTCTCTCCCTTCCTCTCTGCTCTTTCCCCTTTTCTGTCTTTCTCCCCCCATCTATCCTAAGTTTCATTCCGTTGTTCTAATGCACCTCACGCTCCCTCTCTCTCCTCTTTACCCCTTCTTTCTTGCCTCTTTCATTCATTTCATTCTGTTGTACGAATGCATCCCCACCTCAATCTCCTTCTCTAACCCCCCAGTTCATCCTGTTGTTCTAATAAATCTCACCAGTCTCTCTCTCCCTCTTACTCTCTCTTCTCTCATCTGTTTCATCCCATTGTTCCATTGCACCTCACCTCAGTCTCTCTTTCCTCTCCTCTCTTTACCCCGCTCTCTCTCCCCTCTCTTGTCTGTTTCATCCGTTCGTTCTAATGCGTCTCACCTCAGTCTCTCCTTCTCTCTTGCTCTTTCCCTCCTCCCGCTCTCTCTCTCATCTGTTTCATCCCATTGTTCCATTGCACCTCAGTCTCTCCTCTCCTCTCTTTCTCCCCCCTCCTCTGTTTCATCCCGCTGTTCTAATGCGTCTCACCTCAGTCTTTCTCCCCCTCTCTCCTGTGTGTTGTCCTGTTGTTCCATTGCATCTCACCTCTTTCTATTCTCTCTCGCTTCTCTCCTCTCTCTATCCCCCTCTCCCTCACATTCCTCTCTCGCTCTCCTCTGTTTCATCCCATTCTTCTGATGTGTCTCCCCTCAGTCTCTCTCCCCCCTCTCCTCTGTGTGTCCTGTTGTTCCATTGCACCTCACCTGAGTCTTTCTCTTCTCTCCTTTCTCTACCTCTCTCTACCCCTCTCTCACTCTCTCGGTGTTTCATCCCATTGTTGTAATGTGCCTCACCTTAGTCTCTCTCTACCTCTCTTACCCTCCTCTCTCGCCCCTCTCTCGTCTGTTTGATCCCGTTGTTCTAATGCACCTCGGTTCAGTCTCTCCCTCTCTCTTTACCTCTTTTACCCTCCTTTTCCCCCACTCTCTCTCTCTCGCTTTCTCGTTCTAATGCACCTCAGTTCAGTCTCTCCCTCTCTCTCTACCTCTCTTACTCTCCTCTTCCCCCTCTCTCACTCTCTCTCAGTACGTCTCACCTCAGTCTCTCTCTACCTCTCTTATCCCCCTCTTTCCCCCTCTCTCTCTCTCTCTCAGTCTGCTTCACTTCAGCCTCTCCCTCCCTGTCTTACCCCCCTCTTCCCCCTCTCTCATCTGTTTCATCCCCTTGGTCTGCCTCACCTCACTCAGTCTCTCTCTGTCTCTCTTCCCCTTCTCTCGCTCTCTCGTCTGTTTCATCCCCTCAGTCCCCCTCACCTCAGTCTCTCTCTCCCTCTTTTCCCCTCCTATTCCCCCTCTCTTACTCTCTTGTCTGTTTCATCCACTCAGTCCGCCTCACCTCAGTCTCTCTCTCCCTCTCTTATCCTCCTCTTTCCCCTCTCTCGTCTGTTTCATCCCGTTGTTCTAATGCGCCTCACCTCAGTCTTAAAGATGTGTGGCGTCCTCTTCCGCGCGGGTGATTTCATCCTTCACTGGGCCATGAAAGCTCTGTATAACTACATCGCCTGCGCCAAAGCATTAATCGCACCCGCCATATTGATTATTCTGTAGTGAGGGACGCACGCCGCACGGACAAGAGGAGGAAGACAAGAGGAGGGGGGAAGAGAGAGAGAAAGAAAGGCAGGAGGAAGAGAGAGAAGAGCGTTAGAGAATGTGTGAGAGAGAGGGCAGGAGAAAGGAAGGAAGGGAGAAAGAGAGTGAGAAGATGACCAGAGGAAGAGAAGAGAAAGGGGAACAGAGAGAGAGGAGGGCAGGAGGATGAAAGAGAGAGAGAATGACAGGAGGTAGAGAACAGGAGGGGGGACAGAGAGCGAGAGAGAGAGGAGGGCTGGAGGAAGGGAGAGGACAGAGTGAGAGAAAGAGAGAGGACAGGAGGAAGAGAAAGGAGGGAAGAGAGTGAGAGGATAACGGGAGGAAGAGAAGAGGAGGGGATACAGAAAGAGAGGAGGGCAGGAGGATGAGAGAGGAGAGAGTGAGAGAAAAAGAGAGAGAATAACAGGAGGAAGACAAGAGGAGGGGGAACAGAGAGAGAGAGAAAGGCAAAAGAAAGAGTGAGAGAGAGTGTGAGAGGAGGGCAGCAGTGAAGGAGGAAGAGAGAGGAGAGAGTGAGAGAGTGTGTGCAAGAGAGAGAGGACAGAACAAAGGAAGGAAGAGAGAAAGAAAGTGAGAAGATAAGAAGAAGAGAAGAGGAGGGGGAACAGAGAGAGAAGTAGGCAGGAGGATGAGAGAGTGAGAGAAAGAGAGAGAGAATGACAAGAGGTAGAGAAGAGGAGGGAGGACAGAGAGAGAGAGAGGGGAGGGCTGGAGGAAGAGAGAGGACAGAGTGAGAGAAAGAGAGAGGAGGGGCTGAAAGCAAGAGAGAGAGGAGAACAGGAGCAGGAGAAAGGAGGGAGGGATAGACAGAGAAAGACAGGAAGGAGAGAGAGAGAGGAGGGAGGGTTTTACTTTTATTTTTAAACAGGTACTTAAATACTTCTACTCACGTAGATTTTTTCATGTGATACTTTTACTTTACTTGAGGGAACAGAGAGAGAGAGAGGAGGACAGGAGGAAGAGAGAGGAGAGGAGAGAGAAAGAGCAAGAGGATGACAGAAGGAAGAGAAGAGAAAGGGGGATAGTGAGAGGAGGATGAGAAGTGGGGGTGAAAGTGAGAGAAAGAGGAGGACATGAGCAGGAGAGAGGAGGGGGGAGAGAGTGGAAGGAGGACAGGAAGAAGAAAGACAACGGTGGATAAAGAGAGAGAGAGAGTAAAGAGGAGAGTGGAGAGAGATGGTGAGAAGAGAGAGGGAAAGAGGAGAGAAAATATGCCAGAGAAAGAGGGAGAGAGATGAGAGAAAGAGTAGAGAAAGAGTAGCATTAGAGGGGGAGAGCGAGAGGAGGATAGGAGGAAGTAAAAGAAGAAAGGGAGAGAGAGAGAGAGAAAAGAGAAGAGTTACTTGAGCAACTTTGTGTCTGTACTTTTACTTAAGTAACAACAACAAAATACAATATAACCCTGGAGATATGATGTAGTATCTGAGCAAACATGACACAAATGAACTCATTACAACTACACAACCCTCTGTCACCCAGGCCTGATCTATCGCAAAAGAAAAACTCACATCTGTCAACTGGATAAAAGTTTTCGAGTGAAGACGTTTTGCTGCTCATCCAAGTCGCTTCTTCAGTTCTGGTCAGATCGCTGTTGAAACTAACATATCTATTGGTTTACAGCTAGTTGTCAGAGTCATAATTTGCGTTATCGTTCAGTGGATGCTCTCACACATATTAGCATACTGCCTATCATTACTGTTTTCCTTGTTTTTAGTCTCTTAGAAAGATATGTGAATAATCCCTCTCTCGCCCAGGTGTGATCCATATCAAAACTAATTCAACTCTGTCAGCTGGACAAAAGTTTTAGAGCAAACAATAGTGCCAGTCAGTATGCTAATAGGTACGAGAGCTCCCATTAGGGGCCTGAATGATTATGAAAAAGAAGACTCAGGCACAGCTCACACTTAGTAGTTGAACAGACAAAGCTAACAAATAGAAACTGTAAATTAACGGTTGTGTTAGTTTCAGTGCATTTAGCTCCTCCTGTCAGACGGATATAAGGCAGTGTCCACCAGTGATCTGACCAGCCGCTTGAATAATAAAAGGTTCAGCCACCTTGTATTATTTATCAGTAACCTTCAGTAACCTTGGATTATTTAACATAATAGACCATTATTAAAGGTTAACTATGTCACTTTTATGATAAGAGGTCCACCACATTCTAGTCTCCATGGTGATTTATTTTTTATGATCCCTGAACTGTCGTGACATATATGTGTTACGTTTGTGTGAGTTTAACCAGGTGGTTGCAAAGAATTTTCTGATTCTTGCCAGGAATGTTTCACGATATTTTGCTTATTAAATTATAAATGTTTTGTTTTTTTTTGTTTTGTTTTTTTTTTGTTTTGTTTTGTCTTGTTCAGTTTTTCTATAGCTAAAATAATATTAAACATACATTCTTTATGTGAGGATCGCCTCTCTATGGATATGCCATCCATCCTTCCATTTTCTTCCTCTTATCCGGGGACAGGTCGCGGGGGCAGCAGTCTAAGCAGGGACTCCCAGCCTTCCCTCACCCCAGATACCTCCTCCAGCTCCTCTGGTGGGACCCCAAGGTGTTCCCAGGCCAGCCGAGAGACATGTCCTGGGTCTTCCCCAGGGCCTCCTCCTGGTGGGACATCCCCAAAACACCTCCCTAGGGAGGCGTCCAGGAGGCATCCTGAACATATGCTCCAGCCACCTCAGCAGCGGCTCTGCTCCGAGCTCCTCCCATGTGACCAACCTCCCAACCCTATCTCTAAGGGAGAACCCAGCCACCCTGGGGAGGAAGCCCATTTTGGCTGCTTGTATTCACGATCTTGTCCTTTCGGTCATGACTCAAAGCTCATGACCATAGGTGAGGGTAGATTGACTGGTAAATCGAGAACTTTGCCTTTCGACTCAGCTCCTTCTTTACCACGACAGTACGATACAGTGACCGCATCACTGTGAACGCTGCACCCATCCGCCTGTGAATCTCACACTCCATCCATCCATCCCTCGTGAACAAGACCCTGAGATACTTTAACTCCTCCACTCATACAGAGATACATATGTTTAAATTATATTATATCATGCAAAATTGACTCTTGTGAGCTTTAAGCCATGTTATAATGGTGTTACCTCCTCAAAAACAGACCTGAAGTGTTTCATTCTCACATTTTCGTGATGTCATGAAGGTGATAGTTTTCAGGTTAACAACTCGTTTTACCTTTAGTTCAATAGAGATAGGCACTTCCATGTCTGAAATGATCCAAAATTATTGTAGTGAGGGCATATGGAGTTTAAAAACACTTCCTGAATTACCACATGACATCACAAGGTGGAACATAGTGTTGTCTGTTTGTGGGAAATAATTTTAATAAAATAAAATAGCACAATATGTACCCTTTAATGCCATACTCTGAAACATTCTAGCCAAAGCAATAACATCTCTATGGAGACATGAAAGTGGCAGATTTCCCACCAGAAAAATTACAAAGTGCACCTTTAAGACTAAAACTAAAACTTCTTGTGAATGACGCATTTTATTTCAGCCATTTCAACCATATTATATCACCATTTTAGTCTGATAATTTTGTAATATAGCGTCCAGTCTTAGACCCAAACCTCCGCAGTCCTGTTGCCCTGCCCTCCGGAGAGTGCAGTCAGTATTTCTTTTCTCAGATGAAGACGGGAGAGGAGACCAGACGATATTGCTCTTTTTGGTCTCATAAGTCAGTGTGGAGCTGTATTATATTTCAGCAGTGTGCGCAGAGTTCAGGAGCTAACTGTTATTGAGCAGAGGCTGGGGTCAACTCTTCACCGCTCCAATTCAGGAACCAGTCCCAACTGCTGAGTCAAGATATAGACTTAAAACAGAAGGATTATGAGGGAGTGGACTGGAGACTGAGAAATGCTTCATATCGATGGGCAGGGCCGAGGAGGTGATGTTCGGGTTGACCTGACAATTTGGATTCAATACTGGAAGTTTAATAAGTGTAGGAACGCAGACAGCAAAAGAATTCTCCAAATGCAGTCTGGATATTGACCTTATTCGGCCCTGCCCACTTTTGCCGTAAATGGGACTAAACTGCTGTTTCTTTGTGGTGGCACTTCTAGTTAGTAGCGGGAATCATTCATTTCAATGGGGTATTTGGAAAAGTTTTGTCTCTAAAATCAGATATAAATAGGTTTATTTGTGTATAATGCTCAATGTCAGCAAGTCTACGCTGCGCTGATTCTCTGGAGGCTTTAAAACAGCTCTGTAGTCCCTATAGAACTTATTTGCAGTCCCTATAGAACTTTCACTAAAGCGGATTTTTTTCTTTGACTGAAATTGACTGATAAACTGGTATGGTTGTGTATGTGTGTGTGTGTGTGTGTGTGTGTGTGTGTGTGTGTGTGTGTGTGTGTGTGTGTGTGTGTGTGTGTGTGTGTGTGTGGGTGTGTGTGTGTGGGTGTGTGTGTGTGTGAAGTGAATGTTTTCAGAAATGGCGTATTTGAGGGGCGAGTTGTGTTGTATTTGATGTATGTACCATATGTTTACAGGTCTTTCATCTGCCTACACCAAACTGTTCTTCTTAACATCAGCCTGTCCAGGGACTACAGGCTGAAATTAGTATCTTTGCTATAACCTTTAAGGTCAATGTAATGTCGTGCACTGTCCCTGTCTAAATAAAAGCAGACCATACCATACCACACCATTTGCAGTCAAGATCAGCAGCCGCATGCAAAAGAATACAACCCGAATGACAATGGTGGCGCCCACAGCAACCTGGAAAACCTGCACTAAGGAAATTAGGTTTTCCACCTTCAAGGCACTGAAAGACATCTAGGAGCCACTCACCTAAAGACACCACGACAGCGTCCATCTATGCGAGCTGGAATTGAACCACCAACCTGTGTTTCAGTGGATCTGACCGTCGAGAGCAGGATTTGAACAGTGGACAAACGCTCTACCAGCTGAGCTACTGTCGTGTTTATATCACTACTCCTTTTGTTCATTCTAAAATCAGGGGTTGGAAATGAGTATACTCTCAGCATTTTGGTGCAACGCTTTTGGATTTGTCAAATTATAGTGTTCCAGGAAATCACAAAAATAAGGAAGGAGCAGCGGAAGAATAGTGTTGAATTCATTTTTTTTAGCTGTAAAGGACCACTACATAGAAATAAACACTGAAATAATACTGTAACTATGTGATAATTCTGCCCGCGGAGCTCATTTTAAACTCCGCTGTTGACTATAATTTAAAGTAGCACTGTGTAACTTTCTAGAGGTGGTACTTCACATGTATGTTTTCATGGAAGTGAATAGGCGATAGATGAGTTTTATACTGTGGAAGATTATAGCCAAAGGAACAATATTTCCGTGGAAAGGAGCAGGATGAGGATCTCGTCCAGGCCGGGTACGAATCGGGTTTGTGAAGATGCAAGCCTGCTCACAGTAAGCATGCATGTTTTCCAGTGCAATAAACAAACATGGAAAATAAAAGTAAAATGCTTTATCCATCCATTTTCTTCCGCTTATCCGGTGCTGGGTCGCGGGGACAGCAGCCTAAGCAGGGACTCCCAGACTTCCCTCACACTAGACACATCCTCCAGCTCCTCCGGTGGG
This sequence comes from Periophthalmus modestus, assembly GCA_019594935.1. NCBI lineage: Eukaryota > Metazoa > Chordata > Actinopteri > Gobiiformes > Gobiidae > Periophthalmus > Periophthalmus modestus. The sequence continues at coordinate 28,035,351 of JAIEZT010001368.1, forward strand.
ACCCCAAGATGTTCCCAGGCCAGCTGAGAGAGAAAAAATGCTTTATTTTGGTCTATTTTTGAGCTTGAGATGTTGGATCTGTGGTGAGGCAAACCTTTTAACAGCAAGGATGCAGATTTTTACAGATTTTAATAGCAAACATAGCTAATGAATGAATACAATCTAGATAATTAAATGTCATATCAACGGGTTTCAGACGACACAACATTCAATAGGCCAATAATAATTAATACAGATGGTGGCAGTTAAAATGAATATTGCTCAAATGCCCATTTTTGTTGTAATACAGCAAGTTCTAGCATCTAGACACTAATAGAAATGATCAGGTTCCACATTTGTGAATTCACCTTTTGGATATTTCATGGCAAACTACAATGTAATCCATATGTTTAGAGCAGGGCTGTCCAAACTACGGCCCAGGGGCAAAATGCAGCCCTCAGACCATTTTTTGTTGGCCCTCACCCCTCCTCCTAAACTGATATTTTTTAGTACAAATTGAAGCAATTCTACTTCTATAACCTGAATAAAATCACACTGCATTGTGAGATAGACCTAAAAATAATATTCCAAGTCTTATTAAAGGTACAATGTTTCAGTCAAACCTGTGTTAAATGCATCACTTGACTCCTGTATCGACACTGTTCTGTGGCCCTTCGCTTCAAATATGTTTCAGTAATGGCCCTTGGTAAAAAAAAAAAAAAGTTTGGACACCCCTGGTTTAGAGTATCTGAGAGTATGACATCATCACATCCTAGAATTTGAAAACCACCAATAGTGGAAAATTGCAGGCAAAGCAATAAAATCGCCATGGCGTTAAGCACCCTCATCCGGAAAGTTACATACTGTACCTTTTATTTGGTTTGTTTCAGAACGTTCAATTTTTCATAGAAACCCCAATGACACCAATCAATAGTCCTCCTCCGTGCAGCAGAGAAATGAATTGGAGTTTACAAAGCCCAGTCAAAGTCCCTCATGCTCCAAATGCATTATTGTTAATCTGCCACATCAGTTCAAGAGCAGCTGTCTCCGTTCCCATCCTTCACGAGGAGAGCGGAACAGGCTCAGTTCTGTTTTGCTGCGATGGCTTTAAAATCTGCTGAAGTCTTTGAAAAACCAGTGGAGTTATGAAATCTGTCAGTGCTTTAGCCTCTGCGCGGACATAAGCGGTGTGAGCAGATAGAGCACCTAATCGCTCGGTACCAGCAGGCTCTAATGTGTTATTACAGGAGGACTTTGAATATATGTGGAGCGACAGGACACAGAGAGAGGGGCAGACAGCAAAAGACTAGTACTTATACCCCATGCATTTTTTTTTTTTATTTCTAGGCTATAATTCACTTGAGTGTCACTGGGGTAGGTGGGTTTCACTATAGCATACGTCAGTGATATGGAAGCGCAGTGAGTTCAGCTTGCCTCACACTCTGCTACCTTCCTCGGAAATGTCACATGATGTAAAGAGAAGAAGACAGAAAGGAAGAGGAGGGGCAACATATTACAAACACATTACAGGCTGTAAATATGCAAAATGGTCCGTAATCACTGGGAAACAGCAAGCAAAGGAGAGCATGGAAAAAAAATGTCTGTAATCCCTCAGTCGTTCAGGTGCGATCCATTGCTTTGTCAGAGGCATAAGCAAAAAAAAAAAAAAAAAAAAAAAAAGACAGAAAAAAGTAGGGTCATTAACAAACATAACATCAAAGCACACATTTAATTATGACCATAGACTGTACTAGGGATGGGACGAAAATTTAGACTCACGATTATCATGACCAAAATAAATCGCGATTCACGATATTATCGCCATAATTATTCATTTGTAAACGTTCCGACGGCCTTGGCCTACTTTACAACTCTACAGGAATGTACATGTACTTCTGTGTCACCCACGCAAACAATCTACACATCAGATGAAAGCTACAGCGCTCCTCTTTTCGTATATGCAAACCATTTTCACCTGGAATCACCACAGTGCTGACAGGAAAGACGTTTATTACAGAAAAGCCAAAAATGTAGATTTGGACTTCACTCACCTTTGAGGCTCTGATTCTGTCAAACATCAACATATTCCACAGAGTTGTTCTCATTCGTTTGGCACAGGTCCAGAGAATATAATCCACAGAAGAAATCATGTCCACTAAATAAGTCAGATCTTCCATGTCGAAACTGCATAATAGGCATAATAAACTTGAGACAGCTCCGACTTTGGCCGTGTCTCAATTCACAAAAAATTCACCAAAGTGCCCTTAAGTCGGGCGGTACTTCAACCTGCACTAGAACAGCACAAAGAACAGTGCATGTGATGAATTGGGACACGGCCTTTGTTTCTCAGAGCTAAACACACTTGTTATCCTCTGATTGACACCAGTGTTGTCCAATAAGGTGGAGGTTGTGTGTCACTGGAGCTGCAAACAGCGAATCAGTGCTACATGTGACTGAAACTTTACGCCCCACTCTCCCCCGTGTAGAATCCACCAATCACATCACACACGTTTAGTGACGTTTTCTCCTCACAGCCAATGAGCAGCGGAGCACGGGTGTGACATGACGAGATTTTCCATAAACAGACGGACCTTACCGAGTAAACGAAGCGTGTTAATGCGCGCGCATTCTAGGCGCTGTTGTTTTTCTTCTAAACATGAAATGGACAAAACTGACAAAACAAAGGAAGTACGCGATGGAGGACACTGTGGATGTTTGTACAAGTTAAACTAAAGGCATCTCTGACCCGGAGCGGTTCGTGTGAAAGAGTGAAGATGACTGTGGACTCAGGAGGAGAGGAGCTTATTTTTGGATGGATAGGATGCTGTTTTCGATCGGTGAGCCTGGTTTATTCTGCTATTGACATGATTGTAGGTAAATATATATTGTGTGTGTGTAAAATGCTGTTTAGCTACTACACACAACACAATCTACATTCAATAGTTTATGTCACTTACGATAGATATTTTCAGCTCAAGTTTGTCAAACAATGCAGGATGTTTGTCTCGTAAATGCGCGTGCATCTTGCTCGTGTTTTGCCGTCGGACCCGCAACTTATTTTCGGCAGACTGCCACTAGAACAGGCACAGATGCAACAAGTGCCCCCTTGTGGGCAAACACTAAAACTAGCATCTAAACGTTGTATTGAAACCAGAAACATGAGTCAGTCTGGTGCCGTAAAGACGATTATAATCGTGTGCGATGATGACGATTTTGAAAAAATGCCACGTACGATTTCGCGATTAACGATATTATCGTATATCGTCCTATCCCTAGACTGCACACATAAATGGACATAGCTAACCCGCTAGTCGCCACATAGGTAGGTAGGCAGAGTGCTCATGGGCTTTTTTGTTGTTCAAAGATAGTATTAATACTTTCAACTTAAGCTATATTGCCCACTAACCACATCTTTCTTTATTTTTATTTGTTCAGAGGTGCCCAATTTGAGGACTTGGGCTTTCTTTTTCACGAGTGCCCTGTTTAAAATACAATACATAACACACAAGTATACAAGTCCATATAAAACATTAACACGGGAGCAGGTGTGTGTATAAAAGTTTGTTAACAGATTATTAAACTGCAATTGTGTAACAAAAGTATCCAGTTTTGCTTTTGCTTTGGCGCATATTCCATTTTTGTGAAAGAAAACAGCTATAAGCCTCTTTCCCGTCTCAATTCTGGCACGGCTCGTCTTTAGATTTATGCAGTCATGTGATGTGGCATTAAACGTTCTGATATCTGTGATTAACATGCAGGTGAGGTATTCTGGCAGGTTTTGAAGTAGTCCCTTATAGATATATTTCATACATGGCTGTTCGCTTTTAACAGACGTGATGGTCAACCCACTTTTTCATAGAGAATACAGTGATGAGTTTCAAATCCATCACCTGTAATTAAACGAAGGGCAGAGTGAAACAGTGGAATCTTAATGCATTAGTATTGTCAGTATTGTAAAGACCTGCCATGTTGCATTTCCCCTATTGCCTATGCAAACATTACTCTGGCTTATCGCACTGTTAATTAAACCTAAAGATTTTAAAATAAGCACATGTCTGTCCACACAAAATTTTCATTCTTGTCAATAGACTGAAGGATCAAATGTTTCTCGGAGGAGTTTTAAAGCTGACGGAGGAGGCCAGTCTGAAGGGGAGTCCACAGTCCAGAGCCGACAGTGAAATTCAATAATGCTAACCTGTCACATCAATTCTGTATCAGCAAAGCACTTTCCCACAAGCTGCAACGGGCACGAGAAGGAGCAACTTCACAGAGTAACAAAGAGAGAAGAGAATGGAGACCGAGGGCAGGGCTGCAGGGTTCATCGCAATCGAATCAAAATCACAATTTAACTGGACGTAACTCGCAAAGGCTGCAGTTTTGTAAGTATCGTAATGTCCTCCACAAACAACAAAATATCTTATTCTGCATAAAAAAGTGCTAACCCTCAAGTTTAGATCTGTACAAACTGAAATGTGATTCTTGTATTAGTTTTCTTCTGTTTGTATTTCTGTCTTTTTGTCAGTTCTTCTGGATGGGTTTAAAATGTGAAGTTTGAACAGAAATTTATTCCCAAATTGTTCAGCCTTTATACCAGACCAAAAAAGTGATCTGAAATGACTTAAATTCTGCAAAATCAACTGCTCAGAGCTTTTAACCATGTTATAGTAGTTTCCCCTCAGCATTTACTCACCTGAAGTTGTATTTGGAGGGATTCATGGATGTCTGAGCAATCTTTAATCGATTATTTTCAAGACGCCATATTGTCGATCCCTGTTTTCACCTCCACCAGACTACGCCCGCTGCTCACTACTTACTTCCTTCTTCAATTTAATTTTTTAAATAGGAATTACGCACAGGATTTGGCAGTATTATGCAGTGATTCTAGTACAAATGAAAAAAAAAAGTGATGTGTAGCTTTGCTGTGATGATGTTTCCAGCGACGTCACCTCCCATTGGGCATAACAGTTTTCTAACATGGAAGTCAGTGGTCAGTGGTCTTTTATTAAGTTGTTTTAAGTTGTTTGAACTGGACTCAAGTGCAACACAAAGAGTGCAGCCAAATGTCGTCGTTAATATAACAGAACGTGTCCTTTAAACAGGTAATACTGAATATGGTAAATCAGGCAATAAGCAACGGAGGAATAATGTCTTATTTAATATCAGCAAAAAATCTTCCACACTGGGGATTCAATAAGGGAAACAGACTGGGAAAATAAACTCAGGATCAGGTAACTCAAACAGGCACAAATGCAGGTTCAAAATTTCAGAAATGCGAACGCAGTACTTCAGATATAGACCTTGAGTGTTGCTTTTGACTGGGCAACAATCTAGCAAGGACTAACTGAACAGAGGGAGTACATATAGACTATATACTGACTGGAAAATGAATGGCAGCTGCAGGTAAAACAGGAAGATAGCAAAAGAAGGACCAGAACAGGCTGGAAAACAGAACTGGATTGGGGATAAATGTGTCAACAGGCAGAACTGTGAAAATAACTATAGAGCAGGCAAAAGCATGATAGGTCTTCTTTATTACAGGAAAATATAAAGAACGATAACTCATATAGCTTACCTTCAAAAGAATACACATAAATAATAAATGCATGTGCATGTATACCTAGATGTCATACCTATATGTATGCATATCGACATATGTTCATGGATTGGTCTGTGTGTGTGTGTGTGTGTGAATATTGACATGTACAAGTGTATGTGTGTATATAGAGGTCTTCTTTCTTACATTCATGATTTATTTTTGCCTTTAAATAGATTTTCTGCCATCGTGTCTTCTATATGTTAAGCCGGTAAGGCAAAATAAGCATTAAACTTCAGCCCCTTTGGTCTGTAGAATGACTGAAGTGTTATATCTTACTTTTCCGCTATTCATGATTAATGTCACATGATTAATGATTACGCTAACTGACCCAAAAAAATATAACTAACTAACTAATAGAAAAAAAGGTCCATTGACTCCCTGTTCTGTAAACTGCAGAGCTGATTCTGTGAGGCTGGCATTGAATACTATTATAAATTCAAGTTATTTCAAAGGTGCATTATGTAAGCTTTTAGGTAGCGAATCCGCAGAATTCTTTTCTACACTGAAACGTTAATAATTTCCACAAAATCTCCAAGGTCAGGAGACAAGCAAGTATTTATCTGGCAATTGAACAGCCTGTAATGGAAAAAAAAACAACTACAAATCGACAAGTTTAGACCATACTAGTGTCTCTAAAACTGTGGTACATGAGCTCCTTCAGGTGGTACTTCATCAGCTCTTCAGTTTGTGGGGTTGCCTGATTTAGAGTTCAGTTTATCCACTTTCTCGTCCTTCTTTGGATAATTCCTTGCTTAGAACTACAGCGGTAATGATGAAGTCTGCTTTTAGACCTGGTTTAGTCCTAGATTAGTCCTGGTTTAGTCGTGTTATTGGTTTCGATCTGGTGAGACTCGGAAAGCCAGATCTTATCTTGGTATCTTGATGTGAAAAGTCTGAGAGCCAGTGCTATATTGTATTATAACACCTTCTGTGGACAAGCAGGTGACGCAACATCCACCAGAAATGTCACATACAGAGCAGGCTCCAGCTTTCAGGGGGCCCTAAGCTGAATTTGTCTCTGGGTTGTCTCTGGTATATTTTAAAAACTTGCAGATCTGTCATTATCAACTTGCGCAGGTACAAAGATCTTGACTTCCTCATTTCCTGGTCCCATCAGCGCAGTGCTCTTTGTGCAGACATGGCCGGTCCTCAGGTATCAGTCCAGACCAAACAAACACACAACAGACAGAGGACTCTCATTTCACGTTTATAGACCCTATTTTGGTTCCGTCACGTTCCTGCTGTTTGACATTGTTGTGGTGTAAAATGGAGCTTACACGGCCTAAGTTAAATGCCTGAAACCAGTCAATACACAAGAGAAACCAGACAGAAAGAATTCTCGCTGTTATGGGATTGTTCTCAGATTGTGGAAGTAGCTGTTTTAACGCTCTCTTGGACATTATTTGAACAATAGCTGAAAAAATACAACAGGAAATGATGTTAGTAGCAAAGAACAAATAGAAAAGTGACAAAAAGTAAAAGGGTTATCTGAGTCATAGAAATTTAGAAATAATGATAGACAGTTTATAGAACCCAGAAAAAAAACTCAAAGCGTTACATCAAGGAACCACTCACCCATTCACACACACATTCATACACCAGTGAACACAGACACTGGGGACGAGGTGGGTTGCCCTAGGACACAATGAACCATGTTTGTTGTGGCAATGCATTAGGCAAAACAATAGTCAATGAAACAAAAGTAAAGAAAATAGTATCCTGTCCAGCCAGAGCCGCATGCTTCGACCCAACATTACAAAAACGACTGTGAATGAAACCATATCCTCCGCCCATCCGTCCATTTTCTTCCGCTTATCCGGGGCCAGGTCGCGGGGGCAGCAGTCTAAGCAGGGACTCCCAGACTTCCCTCACCCCAGACACGTCCTCCAGCTCCTCCGGTGGGACCCCAAGGCGTTCCCAGGCCAGCCGAGAGACGTAGTCCCTCCAGTGTATCCTGGGTCTTCCCTGGTGCCTCCTCCTGGTGGGACATGCCCAAAACACCTCTCTAGGAACCATTTCCTGTCTCCTTTATTTCAGAGGATGTGATTGACAGGTGGATTAGCCAATCAGAGAGACACATGCCTTGTTTGTGACAAAACAAACATGGTGGCTTGAGTAAAAAAGGAAAAAAAATAACACAGAGGACTGAGAAACAACATGGATTTCTACAGAATCAACAATCAAAGCACCAAACTCATATTTATATAAGCTTAAAAAAGAAAAAAAGCTTTGTAATTTTTTTCAAATGTTACAAGAATTTTGGAGATTTTAGATGTCTTCTGTATTTGAACAACACGTGACAAATTGGCGGCTGTGGTTGGATCGCTCTATGGTCTGATTCAAGACCCTTCAGGATTCTAACAAAATGTGGAAGGGGCTGGTTAATCATGCTAAAGGTGCTCCATATAAGTTTTTCAGTGTTGTTACTTTGTCTGGAATGTTCCATTTGCGCAAATACAGAGGTTTATTGAAAAAAAAAAAAAACAAAACCTACATTCTTACAGTGAGTGAAAAAGTTTGACAAGAGTTAAGGCTTAAAATGGATATAAAGCTATGCCTCTGAGCAATGGGTTTTTGTACTTCAAGTAGAAAGTTTTCAAATATGCGTAGAATTTGAAATATTAAAAAAGTAAATAAGATAAGATAAGATAAGCCTTTATTAGTCCCACAGTGGGGAAATTCCAGCATTGCACCGCACACATAGAACAGAGTGCCTCGGAGTTTTTATGGTATATTTTGCATAAACACTAAAACATCACCAGCTAAAACTAAAAGTTGGAATACAGTGAATAGGGTTTTTACCATTTTGAATGTCATTTACAACTCCAGAAGCATCATCATTTGAAAGATAACTGAAATATGAACAAATACAAGAATCCCATGCATTTCAAACCATGTTTGTAGAGGTCTAAACTGCAAGCACAAAACAAAATACAAGATTTTGGTTGTTTAGAATTGCAATTTCGATTTGATATAGACTGCCTGGCCTACTTTAAACTTACTACTTGACAAGATGAGTAATATTTGTATTGAAGTAACAGTACTCTTACTTGAGTAAAAGTTTTGGCTATTCTTCCCTCTGTGTGACAAAAGCTTTATGTTGACAACATTAAATCATCTGAACATGTGCTTTTCTTGCTCCTTCAGTTTTTCCTAATTTCTGATCTATAATAAATATTTGTGTTAGGTTCAGATAGTTACTCTAACACAGACATGTCAAACTCAGGCCCACGGGCCAAATTTGGCCCTCTATGTAAATATATTTGGCCTGCAAGATCATATCAAATATGTATTAGAGCTGGCCCACTGGCCGTCGTGCCAGTATAGCGCATGCACCTCCAATACTACGAATCCCAGAATGCTTTGCAAATGTGTTGGCGCCGGCCCCCGCCACTTCTGTTGACACTTATTAGCAACTGCTACCTGTCGCCTCACTCAAATTGAATCCACCCTTTCTGAAAACCATGCTGGTGTTGCTGAAATTTTTCAATAAATATTTAGTTTGGCTTAGTCACAGTTTTTAATTTTGCCCTCTATGAATTTGAGTTTTCACCTCTGCTCTAACAATTATATGAGAAGAGGTTTTCTCAAATCAATTTTTACTCTAACCGGACCTATTTCTTGGACTACTTCTTTGACTTCTCCTTATACACTGTCTTGCCAAAAAAAAAATCACCACCAAAAAAAAAAGTCACACACTCTAATATTTGGTTGGACCGCCTTTAGCTTTGATTACGGCACATTCGCTGTGACATTGTTTCGATTTCGCTTCTGCAATGTCACAAGATTTATTTCCATCCAGTGCTGCATTCATTTTTCACCAAGATCTTGCATTGATGATGGTCGAGTCTGACCTCTGCACAAAGCCTTCTCCAGCACATCCCAAAGATTCTCAATGGAGTTAAGGTCTGGACTCTGTGGTGGCCAATCCATGTGTGAAAATGATGTCTCATGCTCCTGCACCACTCTTTCACAATTTGAGCCCAATGAATCCTGGCATTGTCATCTGGGAATATGCCCGTGACATCAAGAAAGAAAAAATCCACTGATGGAATAACCTGGTCATTCAGTATATTCAGGTAGTCAGCTGACCTCATTCTTTCATTCTGATCTCAATCGCCCAGACAGTAATCAACGAATAGGAGGCTTGTACCTATTTTCTTAGGTAAATCCAGGTGGCGACTTTTTTTTTGACCGGCAGTGTATTGTGCAGCCTTTTAGTCAACTAATTCTCATTCTAATCAATGTTTGAATGTGGTTAATTTCCCCGTTTTTCGCTTTTCTTACAAGTTGAAAGCAGTGTCTGTAGCCATCTGTCCAACCTCAGAGAGCAAAGCGTCATAACATAACATTGAAAAAACTCATCTAAGAAAGGAGCAGAGTTAGAGTAATGAGAAGCCAGACCAAAGTTTAAATAAGTCGTTTGAATGCTAGCATGACCTTTTAAGATAATTAGCTCAAAAAACATGTCAGAGGTAAAGTTTGAAAGTGACTCAGAAGTTTGTAAATTAAAGCAGAAATTATCCTGCCCCTCCCTTTAGCTCAGGAGGAAGTTACACAAACACAGCAAAGACTTTAAGGTTACCATCGTTTTAAGTGAATGTCTTTTGCATCACGTTACAGCCACTTTCTTCAAACGCAGATCATACTCGAATTCATTTCCTGCAAGCTACGTCATGGATCACGATGAGGCTTTCAGGAAACTTCTGTGGTCTTTGTCGTTGCCGGGTCAAGTTAGAGGTCGGATCCGTGGAGAGACGATCCCACTCACATTATTTTGAACAGCAGAGTAGCCACAATGAAACTGTACATGTTCTTATCAAATACAAAAATAAATGAGGACTTTTAACAATTTAACAAGAGGAAATACATTACGTTTTAACTAAATGAAAACGAAACGTGAAATATCGAAACGTGAATTCACAAATTTGAACTAGAGCCAAAAACTCACCGTATTACAAAAAAAAATCTGCATTGTAACATTTGCATTTAATATTGTCCTATTGACCTATACGCCCCGCCCACTTTTGCCTCTAAATGCTACTAAACCGCACTTCTGGTTAAGCGGGAATCTCATTCATTTTAAAGGAGAGTTTGAGAAAAGTTTTGCCACTAAAAGAAGATATAAAGCAGTTTGATTATGTAAAAAATGTCCTATGCACCAATTCAACAATAACATAACCCGATTCTCTGGGGGGAGGTTTTAAACAGCTTTGTAGTGTCTAGGATAGGGACGCACCCCGCAACCCAGAATGAGGTGAATAGAATGTCGGGATGTCATCTGAAATCATTATAGCCTAAGAACTAGATTTTTATTTTGATCACACTGTACTTTTCCATGAAATATTCAAAAGGTGAATTTGTCAATGTTGAACCTGATCATTTCTATTATTGACTAGACCCAAGAACTTACTGTATTACAACAAAAAGCTGCATTTTAACTATTTTAATTTTAACTGTCCCCCATCTGTACTTAAAGATATTGGCCTATAGAACAGGGGTGGGCAAACTTTTTGACACACAGGCCACAATGCATTCTAAAATTTGACAGAGGGGCCGGGCCAGGATATATATATGTATTTATTACATTAGAAATTTATTTTAACATGTAGATATAGCATGAATATGCAAGGCTCATTGCACAAATTATTTTCCAAGTGCATTAATAAATTAATTATTAATTTATTAAATTTCAGTTAAATAAACACAGCTGAAAAACTTTGAACAAGATTTACCTTTACCTATATTAATATAATTTGGTCACATTCAGCGGGCCAGATTAATAAACCCAAAGAACCGTGTGTGGCCCCCGGGCCGTAGTTTGCCCATGTCTGCTATAGAATGTTGTGATGTCATCTGAAACCCAGCAATCCATAGGTGTGATGAAAAGCTAGGACAATTTCCATAGCAACTAACTATTCAAAAGAAAATATACGTTCTGAATGGTCAGCAGTCCTCAAAATGGCACCATATAACCCCTGAATAAGCAGATATCTAACAAAGTGCATTTACAGTGGGCATATCGTTCTTGTAACTTCCTACATGAAAACTGTACGTGACCTTGAGTACTATATATTTAGCCGGTACCTCTGTGATGTGAAACCAGCTGATGATTTATCTTCTCTGCGGCGCATTCACTGCACTTCCTCATTAACAGTGTCCCCTCTGCTCCTCGCTGCCCACCTCTGGACCCCCCGAGAATCCCAAGTATTTAACCAACAATGTGACCCCGCGCTGCTCGCCATACGGTTTACAGATCTGCATAACCCGTCACCTGTCGAGGGAGGGCACCCCGGGGCGTTAGCATCTGCGCCGCTAACCACGCGCCCACATCAAACAAGGCTACAGGGACGTTAGCGCGGGGAGTCTAGCGCGGGCAGGCTAACACAGCTGTCTCCACCTGTCCGCGGGGTAAAGGGCACGGCCCGTAAAATGGAGGAGCAGATGGGAGCTCGTACATGGCTCACCTTGTGGCTCGGGTCCTGTCATGGCGTTTACCCTCTGGACGCATTAGCCTACATTAGCATAACATTAGCATAACGTTGGTGATGAATGCAACTTTTGGTAAATAAATATGAGTCATGAGTTTTTCAAAGGCGATGAGGAAAGTTTAGAATTATTGGAGCAAAGTTCTAAAGGACATTTCACAGTTTAGTTGGAGGGACTGGCTGTCGCAGTGGCCAAATTATGGACCATTTTGTCTTGGTAGAACGAGGCCAAACCAAACCCAGCCAGAGCGATTCACAGCCCAGTCTCTTCAACTGCAGTAAGTCTACACATGTGAGACGTTCAAAGGGATCCTAACAGGGCTTGACATTAAAGATTCACTGCGGAACTTTTCTAGTGGAGCTTAGGCTGCTTTTATTTCAGTTTTATGCAGTCTGGAACAGTCTTTATGAAGATGAGAGACAGGCCTTTGCTCAGACGATGTTTAAACCCAGGCTCAAAATGATTCTGTTTATCTGTGCATATGACTGAAAGGGTTTTAATCTGCAATCTTCTCTTTTAATGTTAATTTTTATGATAATTATTTAGGTTTTGATTTGTTTGTATTGTGATTTTAACATCTGTCTTATTCTGTAAAGCACTTTGAGTTACTTTGTGCTATATAAATACATTTCCTTTGCCTACTTGTCTCCAGTTACGATGCAGCTTGCCTAGGGTCATGGAAGTAACAAAAAAACAGATGGAAAATGGTGAAACGAAGTAGTAATTTAATGTACAGAGTTGTAAAAGTGCACTAAAATATGTATGTCACTGTATAAAACAAAAGGACATAATCTAAGGAACCAAAAATAACAATTTAGTGTCTCAGAAAACTGGTCACGTCGGCCTATTCAGACGAGTGACAAAACTAATGGACATAGCAAAAGACGAAGTTTAAATCTGTCAACTGGACAAATTGTTGTAGGAATAATAGCAGGGCCGTTAAAGACTGAATAGGGTAGTTTCAGCTTAAACTGGAGACAATAGCTGTTTACAGGTTCAGTGTAGTTAGCCCCTCCCTTCAGACAGGTGAGCCTCAGCATTGGTCAGGCGGGGAAACAGTCCTCCAATCACCAGCAAGGGCCCACACAGCCAGGATTTCATGAGGGAAAGGAGACGGATTCAGTCGCACACACAACACATCTCCATTAAGGTATTGTTGCTTTGCCTAAGTTACACACTGTGGCATTAAACTTCACTGCAGTATTTCCATGGAAACAGGCAGTGCCACCAGGCCATGTTACAGGTCAGATATGTTTCTTTTATGTATTTTTTCAACTATAAACCTATATTGAAATAATTGCAAGAAATACATTTAATGCCATATAGTGAAACAGTCCAGCTAAAGAAATGACTTCTCTATGTAGACGAGCAGGTTGCATACTCTTCAGAAAAGTTACATAATGCACCTTTAAACCCTACTATCCAGAAGTTGGCAGATTTTTATTTTTACTGTCACTCGCCACTCATAACGTTTTCACATTTCTAGAATTTGTGTTATTTTTCCCAACTACCTTGTCAATCCAGGCAGCATTCCACATTTTCCTGCTTTTTTTATTTTATTATTTTTTTTCCAGTTAAAATTCAGGGCATGAGGAGGAATCATATCTTCAAAAATATCCTGTATATTTCCTGAGGTGTGTAAGGCACTCGCCCTTGATTCGCCCGGAGAAGGTTGCTTGTAAAACTCACACTCTCACGCATTTTGTGTTGATTTGAGTCCATGCTGTCTGCCTCTGCTGGTCGTCCTTGGTATGACAGGGCCCGGAGCCAAACTCAAGGGCGAAAGCTGACAAGGAAGTGAAGACGTTTCCATGGCGCAGCTGGATAGCGAGAGGAGCACAGATTTGAAAGGTAAAGTCTTCCTCACCTTGGTTCGTGATGAGGCAGATATGGTCCAAATGAGCCCGTGTAGTGCTATTCCCCCAAAACCAGAGCCATTTTGTGAGCAAGAGCGAATCAGTTTTGGCACAAATGAAGCGTTGAACCATAATTTCAGCTCGTTGAGTCGTCAGCTGAAGGCAGAGGAGCCGAGTGCACAACCAAATGGAGGAGAAGGGAAGGTTGTCTTAAATATTTAGACAAAGAACAATGTGTCCAAGACATGTTTATGCTGTGAGCTGTATTCATTTTAAAGGAGCCACATGGAGCCAAAACAACTCCAACGAGCAGTGTTTGTTCATTATCATCCTACTCAAACTTGTATTTTGAGTCATGCATGTTTGAGTAACCCTGTATTGTCCTGCGTTTGAGGCTTGAGAGCTCAGAAAAAGGTCTGTTTTCACCTACCCCCTATCTCCGCCCACTGATCGAAACTGTCAGACTCCGGGTCATACGTAAAAGGTTGAGTAGCCATTTTCCAACAGTAAAATCTGTCTTGTTACAGTAAAATCGTCACTGTAAAGGGCGTTATGCAGTTTGTCATCAACATTTCCTGGGGGGGTGTGATGCTAACTGTAGGCACTGCTCTGTCTGAAGCTATTACTCAGGTTAGCCTTTGATCTGAGCTTCGTTTTAATGCAATCTCATTTAGGATTAGCCAGCTAACCTTTTTTTTTGTTGCAAATCAAACACCTAAACAGGGCCATGAATATTTGTATTGCTCAAACCCATCCTCTTATTTTTCTCTATCCCTCTTTTTCTTTTTTGCTCCTATATCCCTCCTTTTCTCTTATATTTCTGTCTTCTGTCTATCTCCACCCTCTCTCCCTTTTATCCTTTCTTCCTCTCCTCCTTTACTTAATCTATGTTTATCACACTCTCTCTCTTTTTTGCCCCTTCTTCCCTTTTCACTCCATCTCCCTTTCTCTCTCTCCCCTCGCTCACTGCCTCCGTTCCGTCTTTCTCTCGCTCCTTCCTTCCCATCTCTGTCTCTCTTCCTCCTCCCTCTTTTTCTCCCTTTCTCTCGCTCTATGTCATCCCGCTCTCCTTTTCCTCCCTCCTTATTCCATTTCACTCTCCCTCTCTCTATCTGCCATCCTTCTTTCCCTCTTGACCTTTTTCTCTCTCTCTCCCCCCTCATCCTCACATCTCTCTGTCTCTTTTCGTCTACTCTCTCTCTCAAACCCATTTCTCCTTCCTCTTCTCTCTACCTTCCCGCCTTTCTTTGTATTTTCTCTTTAGTTTCCAGACTAAATCTTAAATCTTTTTGTGCGCATTGTGTCACCATGGTAACTCCTGAACATTCCACCATCAACATACAGGCAGAACACCCCCGTTGTGATGTCACTACAAAGTATCAACAGGATTCTGACCTGTCCTCCAACTCAAACCACGAGTTTTTTTTTCATATAATGTGACCAAAACCCATAATCTACGGCCCCATTAGCGTCTTTGCTGTTAATCTATTCAAAGAGCGACTTGTTGCACCTCTTTCATTTGTCGTTTATTTTGGTGCAATCACTTTTATTTAATGAAAAACTTCTCCGCTGACTTTCTGGTCGTCTGTTTTCCTTTTCCCGAGAGCAGATGTCCTTCTCTCCACTGGAACCTTCTGTCTCTGTTCAGGCCTCCAGGTTTATGATAGTGTTGGCCTGATTCTCCTGGCCTGCTCCTTTCTCTCTTTTTCTCTCTCTCTGTCTCCATCTCTCGCATTCGGTCTCCCTCTGTCTCTCTCTTTCTTTTTTCTCTCCCTCTGTATTCATTTTTTCTCTATCTCTCCCCCATTCTCTCTCTTTCACCCCTTCTTCCTCTTTCCTTTCATTCCATCTCTTTTTCTATTTTCCTGTCTTACTTCTTTTCCACCCTGTTATCTTTTCCTCCCTCCCTCTCTTTCTTTCTTTTTCTCCCTCTGCATGCTTCCTTCTCTCTACACTCCCATTATCTCTCTCCCTCCTCTCTCTATCTCCATCTCTCTCATTCCTCCTTCCTCCTCCACTTTACTCCATCTCTCTTTCTCTCTCTATTTTCAGGTCTCACTTCCATTCCACCCTTTTATCTTTTCCTCCCTCTCCTCTCTTTCTTTCTTTTTCTCCCTCCACATGCTTCCTTCTCCCTATACCCTCATTATCCGTCTCTCTCCTCTCTTTCTCCATCTCTTTCATCCGATCTTCATCTTACTCCATCTGTCTTTCTCTCTCTATTTCCTTTGTCTCACTTCCTTTTCACCCTCTTATCTTTTCTTCCCTCCTGCTCTTTTTCTCTCTTTGCCTCCAAAAGCTTCCTTCTCTCTTCTATACCCCCATTATCTCTCTAAATCCATCTCTTATATCCCTTCTTCCTCTTCCCCTTTACTCCATCTCTCTCTCCATTTACTCATCCTTCCCTTCCCTTCTCTCTCACCCACTCTCTCATTTTTCTCTTCTCCCATCTCACTTTCTGTTTCTCCCCTATATCCCTCCTTTTCCATTCTATCCTCCATTATATCTCCCTCCTCTCCCCCACTCTCTTCTCCCTCCCTTTACTTTATCTCTGCTTATTTCTCATTTTTCCTTGTATCCTTCCTTCTCTGTATCCCTTTCTTTCTATGTCTCTTTCCATATGCTTCCTTCTCTCTTCTTTCCCCCATTCTCTCCCCCTCCTCTCTCCCTTCCACCCCTTCTTCCCCTTTACCTCATCTCCCTTTTCTCTCGCTCACTGTCACTGCTCTGTCTTTCTCTCACTCCTTCCTGTGTCTCCCACCCCATCTCTCAATCTCTCTTCCTCTACTCCACCTCCTCCCTCTTTCTCTCCCTTCTTGTTGCCCTATCATCCCTCTCTTTTTCCTCTTCCCCTTTACTCCATCTCACTCTCGCTCTATCTCTCTATCATTCAAATGTGTGTGAATGACGTACGACCCTCCTCCTCTCCATCACTTTCTCACTCCTCTCTCACTCTCTATTTTCTCTCTCTCACCCATCCCTCTATCATTCAAATGTGTGCAAAAAGATACATGGTCCTCCTTCTCTCCATCCATCCTTCCATCTTTTTCCTCTCTTTTTCTCCCCCCTATCTTTTCAAATGTGTCTGAATGCTGCATGACCCTCCTTCTCTCTATCCTTCACTACCTCTCTTTCTCTCTTTCCTCACTCTCTTCATTCTCTCTCTCTCTCACCCATCATGACCCTCCTTGTCTGCATCCCCCACTCCCTCTCTTTTCCCTCTCTCTCACCCATCCCTTTATCCTTTGCCTCTCTATCCCTCACTCACGCCCTCTTTCTCTTCTCTTCTTCTCTTTCTCACCCATCCCTCTATCATTCATGAGTTTGTAATGCACGACCCTCCTCCTCTCCATCCCTCACTTCCCTCATCTTCTGCACCTCCACCTATCTCTCCATTATCCAGAATCCATCCATCCCTTACTCTCACTTTCCACTTTCCCTCCCACATCCCCTTTCTTTCAGATCTGTATGAACGATGCACAAATTCCTCCTCTTCGCCCCTCAATTCCTCCCTCCCTCTCTGTCTATCCTCATTTTTTTTCTCCATCACTCTCTTCGCCCATGTTCCCTCTGTCGTACCCACTCCGTTTCTTTATTCTCTCTTTCTCACTTTTCGCTCTCCATCCTTCATTCACACTTTCCCTTTATCATTCATATGCACGATCCTTCTCATCTCCATCTCTCACTTTCCCCTCTCCCTCTCATCCCTCCATCATTCATATGTATGTGTATGATGCATATCTCTCCTTCTCTCCATCCCTCCCTGCATCCCCCTCTTTCTCCATCTCTCTTTCCATCTCTCCCCTGTCCATCCCCCTATCATTCATATGAGTGTGAATGATGCATGACCCTCTTCTCCTACGTCCATCCCTCATTCACTCTTTCTCCTCTCTTTCTGTCTCTCAACCTATCCCTCACTCTTGTCACACGACGCGGCAGTAAAACAAAACAGGTATTCTTCACCAATGTCCCAGCATCCGTCAGTTACACCACCACATCTGCTGACGTGAGTCTGTGTGAACTTAGGGTCATGTGGGTCTTAAAGCTCATATGACAGCTCTTTGTGTTTTTTAAAATCATTACTTAGTCTGGTGGAATAGTACATTTTTATCATACTTTTACATCGGTTTGTAAAGAAAGGTTGTTCAAAAACTTGCAATAAGTAGCTCTGAGTTCTAAAATGGAATCCCTCCATCTATGTCCTCAATGCACACAATTCTATCCAAAAGGCAAAGGCAATATAATGAATTACCTATGGACACCCAAAGACACTTTACAGAGCATTATTAATTCACTCCACACTCAGTGGTGGTAAGCTACTAGTGTAGCCACAGCTGCCTTGGGGCAAACTGATGGAAGTAATGCTGCCAATCTGCTCCAACAGCCCTTTCAACCTCAAGTGAAGTGTCTTGCCTAAGGACATATCAACAGTTATTGCTCCTGGCGCTCCACTGTGGCGCCTGGTATTCCCAGTAGTCTCCCATCGAAGTACTAACCACCTCCAGCCCTGCTTAGCTGCTATGGCCACATACACTCAAGAAAGGGATTTTTCTGTCAGTTTAAAACTTTGTTGAATTACCTCTACGTATGTCATATATGCTGCTCATGTCCAACCAGGAAGTAAAATTATAATATGGTTCGGATCTGAGGTTGGAGTTTTAAATACATATTGCTAATTGTATTAGGCTCCCATTTCCCATTTCATTTTTTTTTTTATTAATATTTTTTATTGTAGTTTAACATTTTACAACACTCCCACCCCTCCCGCCCTGATGGGCACCGGGTAAGTACAGGAACAGAATAATAAATAACAGAATAATAAAAAATTATACATAAAAACACATAATGTAAAATACATAAAATAATAATAATAATAATAATAATAATAATAATAATAATAATAATAATAATAATAATAATAATAATAATAATAATAATAATAACAATAGCTGCAGTTAAATATGGTAAGCATAAAAAGTGGTTATATTAATGGAAAGCAATAATAGGGGCACAGAAGTTGACCAGAAAAAAAAAAAAAAACACACTGAATATGCAATAGAAAAAATAACAGTAGTCAAATAAATAAAAAAAAATAAATAAATATCTTTGCATCTTTTCAGTGGCTCTCTATTGATGACCATCCGCCTCCTCTCCAGCGTACAGTCATCACTGACACTCTTTGACAGAAAGTCACTCTCCAAATACACATGTATGTACTCTACTCCATATAAACTTCTGTTAAAGTACTTTTCATTATAATTAATTGTTATCAGTTTATATTGTCTAGTATATATTGTATTATATCTCTGTTATATCTTTTATTATAGCATAACTGTTATGTTCTTCACAATTATGACTTTATTATTACTTTGATTTCTGGTCTGGAGTTTGACTTACCACATTTGAAATGTCAGAGATCAATAAGTAAATCATAAATCGTCGTATAGGACCATCCTGTTTTAATGCAGACGTTTGATATGTATTGCCCTTCTGGACCAGTACTGATGGTGATGACGTCATACTCTCAGATGGATGGGTAATAGACAGATTTTCCTATTAATTACATATTTTGCTATAAATATTGAAAAGGTAAATTCACAAATGTTTAACCTGATCATTTCTATCAGTGACTAGACCACAGAACTCACCAGATGTAACCATGAATCTGCATTTTGGCTGTCCACCTTCTGTATTAAATATGAATGTCTGTGAAAGCTGTGATGTCATCTGAAACCCAGGAGCAGGTCTGAGAGCTCCTAAAGAGGCCACATTTGTCATTTTTATGTACGCCAAACCTTGCCAAATATGGATTTTGTTCACACTAGTAAGGCACCAAAAACAAGGCTATAGTAGAATGTCAAAACTGCTCACGAATAAACCAAGTAATATCCATTTTGTGTTGATACAATAGACTCTTGTTTTGGTGAATACTGTTCTGATCTGGACCATTTAGGCCTGAAATGTGTGTGGGCGTTGAAAAGTTAGTTAGCAGTGAGATTGTGCTTTTTTTTTTTTTTTTTGCTTGGGCTATGTAAACAAAGTGGGAGTTCTGATGTGTAATTCTTCTTGCTTATTACTGGTAAATACTTCTGCGCCAAACCAACTGTCGGCAACAACCAAAACCCACCCGAAGGACATCAGACTCCAAATGTGACACTTGTAATGAGGATCCAAGTTTGTCTGCTACTGATTTATGTCGGGAAATGGGCAGGGAGAGAGGGAGGAGGGAGGGAGGGAGAGAAAGGGGGAAGAGAAGAAAGAGGAGAGAGGGTGGGGAGGGAGGAAGAGAGGACAGAAGGAGGAGAGGGGAAAGAGGAGAGGGCGAGGAGAGAGGGCAAGGAGGAAGGAGCAGAGGGAGAGGGGAGGAGCAGAAAAGAGGGAGAAAGAGAGAGAAGAGAGATATGGGGGTGCAGAGGGGAGGGATGGAGGAGAGGGGGAAGAAGGGATAGAGAAGGAGAGAGGAGAGAGATACAAAGGGGAGGGGGGAGAGGGAGAGGGGGAGGAGCAGAAGAGAGGTGGGAAAGAGAGGGGAAAGGAGGAGATATAGGGGGTGCAGAGGGGAAGGATGGAAAGGAGGGAGGAGAAGAAGGGATAGAGAAAGGGAAAAGAGAGAGGTGCAGAAGGGAGGGGGGCAGAGGGAGAGAGGAGAGGGGAGGAGCTGAAGAGAGGGGAAAGAGAGAGGAGAGAGATATGGGGGTGTAGAGGGGAAAGAGAGAGGAGAGAGTTGGGAGATGCGGAGAAGAAGGGTGGGAGAGAGGGAAGGGGAGAAGAAAGTATAGAGAGAGGGGGTAAAGATAGCTAAAGAGAATGAGAAGAGAGGGAAGGGAGAGAGGAGGGAGGGAAATAGGGGGATAGAACAGACAGAGATGGGGAGAAGAGGGGAGTGAGAGAGAAGAAGAGAGATATGGAGAGGTATAAAGAGAGACTGGCAACTGTGAGGGTTAATAGAGAAATGGGATGAGAGAGAGCGAGATAGGAAGTAGAGGAGAGAGACAAAAGAGAATAACAGGAGAGAGGGAGAGAGAAAGCGAAAGAGAGAATAAGTTGAGAGATAAAACTAAAAAGGAGAGAGAAAAATGATAAAGGAGAGCAAGAGAGAAAGAATAAGGAGAGATGGGGGTTACAGAGATGGAGGGGAGAGGTAGAGAAAGGGGAGAAAGAGAATGGGGTGGGGAGAAAAGAGAGGGGAGGTAAAAGGTATAAAGAGATAAGGAAAAGATAGGGAGAAGTTGAGGGAGATAGGGAGAGAGAAGAAAGAGGGCTGAGGCGGAATAATGAAGAAGGAGAGAGGAGTACGGAGGGGAGATGATGAAGAGAGACGGACTGGGGAGAGAGTGAGAATGCAGCAAGGCTAACACTGGGCAGGGGAGAGAGAGAAAGGGAGGATGCAGAGAGGATAGCTCAGGATGGAGAGGAGGAGAGAGGGAGTCGGTAATTTGTAGTAAAAGGTCGGTGGTGCTGATGGCTTCATCCGTCTGAAATGGCAGCAGAGCGCAGAGTGGGCGAGGGTCAGACAGGATCACACAGAGAGGGGCCACTACAATAATAACCAGTCCTCCACAGGGACACACCCAGGCACAAGCACCAACATGCTAAATAATGTCTCTTTTACAGTCAAAATGTGTGGTTTTAGGAGTATTATTTTTTTAATTTAAGTTTTTTATGCTTGTTACATATCGACTTTTAAGGTGTAAGCAAGCAAGAGAGTCGACAGGGGGGACAAAAGAGTACAGTATGTCGTCCCGGGCCCCAGAATTGGACCCTCTGTCTATTCATTTATATTAGAGGGGGCCCGTGTAAAGCTGCTTGGCCCGGGTCCCTAAATTTCTGTTGACGGGCCTGCTATCAACATATATAGTTTTTTTGGAGAGACAGAGAGTTTTTTTGGAGAGACAGAGTCTCTTTTTTGGAGAGACAGAGAGAAAGGAAGAGACAAAGAGAGAGAGCGAAAGAGAGAGAGAGAGAGAGATTCGAGGGCGACAGATGGAGAGAGAGACAGAGAACAGAGAAAGACAGAGAAAGAGAGACAGAGAGAGAGACAGAGACAGAGGGGAGACAGCGAAAGAAAGAGACAGAGAAAGAGACAGCAAGTGAGAGACAGGGAAAGAGACAGACAAAAAGACAGAGAGCGACAGAGAGGGGAGAGACAGAGAGAGAGAGAGAGAGAGAGAAAGAGAGACAGAGTCAGAGAAAGAGACAAAGAGAGAGAGACAGAGAGAGTGACAGAAAGAGACAGTGAGAGAGAGACAGGAAAAGTGAAAGAGACAGGGAAAGAGACACAAAGAAAGAGACAGACAAAAAGACAGAGAGACAGAGAGAGAGACAGAAAAAGAGACAGAGAAGGAGAGAGACAGAGAAAGAGAGAAAGCGAAAAAGAGAGAGAGAGGCAGAGAAAGAGACAGACAAAGAGAGAGACAGGGAAAGCGAAAGAGACAGGGAAAGAGACAGACAGAGAGAGACAGAGAAGGGGAGAGACAGAGAAAGAGAGACACCAAAAGAGAGAGAAAGGCAGAGAGAGAGACAGAGAGAGACAGAAAGAGACAGATAGAGGAAGAGAGAAAGAGAGAGACAGAAAGAAACAGAGAGGACTAGAGAAAGAGAGAGACAGAAAGAGACAGAGAGAGACAGAAAATAAGAAACAAAGAGACAGAGAAAGAGACAGAGAGGGAGAGAGTGAGTCCTCATGGCACTACATTAATAACAGCCCTCATGATTCCCAACCTTTAACTGCGTCGCTGTATCCCAATGAAGACAACATTTATGTAAAAGTTTGTAAACCACTCTTCTGGCCTCTGAGACACGTGAAAAGCTCTTACAAACTCATCAGGGTGAATAATTAGAATGGCAGGAGTGCGTCAGGAAAGTGGGAAGTAAGTCTGGGCCACAATAACAATGTCACATTTTTAGGACCGTAAAAATCAGGTACAATGCTTCGAAATCCCGGATCTGCCATTCTAAAAAAAAAGAAAACTTGCCAAGTCACCCACATGGTATGATGAATCAGTATATAAATGTATACATGCTGTTGTGTAACCGAGTAGGAGGCTTAGGGTCCCATTTAAATTTTAAGGTAATTCTGGCAGTCACATTTTAAAATATACAAAAGGATGATGGGCCATTGTTCATGATTTATTAGGCTGACAGAATGTATCATTTTCTGAGATTACACAATGTTTCTCTTTAAAATATAAAACCCAGAGCTACACAGAGCTTCAACTAAGCAACCATCATAACCAAAGCAGCAGGCGGTAGTTACGAACATGAGCACATTAGTTGTTTGTTTGCAATTGGCCAAACAATGTTTATCAGAGCGTTGACCTCAGCCTTTACATTCTCACGCCCCCATCCTGACTCACTGGGTACAAGTTGCCATATGAGCCACAGCCAGTACAGCTAAACATTTATGCTCATTTACATTTTGTTGCAATGTCTGAACCTGCTGCTAATGCCACCAAGTGAATGAGGCAGCGCACACACCGGTCTGTCTTTAGAAGGACTGATCAGTCACATCTGTGGAGCAGAGAGCTGGGTTTGGCAGTGATGTATTCACAGTCCATTGCTGGTGGGAATGTCCATTAACCACTCGCTCACAGTTGGATTCTGTGGACTGCACAAAAGTTCAGTGAATACTTTTGGGCGCTCAGTCCTTCAGTTGCGATAGGTCACTGTGTAACCCACACGTCCTAAAGCCCTTTATTTTGATAGAGTACGCCCTGTTTGCCGCGGTCCTACCTGCCTTTAAGCAGCGGGGTCACAGAGGTCACTGCCCTGTCTCCTCCTCCGCTCTTCACTGTGGCTGTGGCGTGCTCAGGTCGCCGTCCGGTACAGATCTGTGGATTTGTGATATAAAACTTATTTTCTGATTCCAAACTGTTTGCTTCCCAACAGCCCGTTTTTTTGCTTTTGTTTTTTGTTTTGATTTTTTTCCCTGGACTAAAAAATGGACTGCAACCCTTCAACTCACCTTATGACGGCGAGCTTCCCAGATCTACCTCTGCAGTTCGATGAAAATTAACTCTCAATCTGCATACATCTTACTGTGGATCTTTTGGAACCCTTTTCGTATTGTTTCTGGGACTTATTATTCTGGATTAAACTCAGAACAATTGTGTCATTTCCACGGGAAACTGTTAGGTCAAAAATGTATACAGATATTACTCACTGTTTATCACTGTCGTTTGTCTTTATAGTTTATTTAATATTTAAGACACATCAATACAGTTATTCCCTAATTTAGGATCAGGGCCAAATTTGACCCATTGGGGTCGCTAATTTATCTAAAAAGAATATACAGGTCAGTCATATGAAATGTACAGGTCAGCCATCATGTCACTACCACTCTGGCTCATTTTAGTTCAGTATTCATCCACTAGGTATCTCTATGCAGGGGCCAGAAGTGGCCCTCTGGGCTTTTTGAATTTTTTGAATTGAAATTTGACAATTTGGTTTATTTGTTTTTTTGTTTGTTTGCTTGTTCACTTTGGGTAGCAGCAATTAACTGTGGCCAAATTTGACGCCGTGGGTTCTCCAGGGTTAAAATTTCAATACTGGTCGTTTGTGTTTATTCACACATCAGGCTCCTATAAAAAGCCTTGATGCTGCCAGTCGTAATTACACATTACTTACCGTGGCTATAGTCAACCTCCTAACTTACTAGAATTACAACTGTCTTATATCTGTCTGAAGAGAGGAACTAACCACTGTGATACTAACATACCCTGGTTGTTTACAAGAAGGAGTATGTGTTTTTAAATCCACTGACCTCGCCTAAGGTGTGAACTGTTCCCTGAGTCATGATTATTCAAGACTCTAATAAGTTTTCTAGCACATATTAGTATGTTCTTATTATCCCTGTTGTTTTCCTTGTTTTGGTTTGGAAATCAAATTGACAGATTTCAGTGTGATTTTGCTATGTATCCATGCTGTTGTTTCTGAGTGTTAAATTGAGTTGCCTGCATTCGTCCCATTTGGCCACACGTATTTCCACCTCTCCCCTGTTCACGCCTCTCCGTTGCTTTGTGCGTCCCCTCTCTGTCAGTGTTAGACAGCGCTGCAGGTTTGTATCTGCGGACAGCGCGTTAGCAGAAGGCTCCAGCTTTGACAGGTGTCAACTCTGCAGGACAAGACTCATCCAGGAATTAGACCGCTCCAGCGCCTCCCGAACAGGTGGGTCATGCTGATAGAGCCAGCACATAGACAGGTCCAGTGCCGGATATGGACCAGCGGACACCATGCCAACATTTAGAGCAGTGAAGAGGAGCAGGAAAGATGGGAGGCATATGGACAGGTTTATGCAGCGGACTGCCAAATATTACATCTTCACAAGTCTTATCAGAGGAGTGTGCTTGAAAGTCTGGATAGAGGAAAGAAAAAAACATAAGTATGTTTTTAACAAGCATGGGGTCAGTGGATACATTTTTCAGTGTTTTTATTGTACAAACAAATGCTGGCTTTCAGATAACACAACATTCTATAGGCTAATAATATTTAATACAGATGGGCAGGTAAAATGCAGATTTTTGTTGTAATATGTAGTTGTAAATGGTAAATGGTCACATTTTTAATTAGCGCATTTCCACCTTCAACATTTCCATTTCCACCTTTACTTCAAGGAACCACTCACCCATTCGCACACATTTATACCAGTCCTTGGGCAAGAAATGTAAGGTTAAGGTTAGGTTAAGTGTCTTTCCCAAGGACTCAAGAAAAGCATTTATCTGTGGGATCTGGAATCACACCGCCCACCTGTGGGCCTGCGGATCTGACAGCTCTAAAAATAATGTTTATGTCAAGAGCGGGATTCGAATCAGATATCTTCAGATCAGCCGCCATGTAGAGTCTGCTCACTAATAAAAATGATCAGGTTCAACATTTATGAATTTAGCTGTTAGAAATTTCATGGCAAAGTAATCAATAAGGGAAAAGTGACTGTGGTTCCCATCTGGGATTATGACATCATCACATTCAAGAATCATCCATCAATACCTTGCTTTCTTACTGTGATCCTCACCTCTCAATATATGTAATATATGTATATATATGTATATATATATATATATATATATATATGTATATATATATGTATATATATATGTATATATATATGTATATATATGTATATATATGTATATATATATATATATATATATATATATATATATATATATATATATATATATATATATATATATATATATATATATATATGTGTGTGTGTGTGTGTGTGTGTGTGTGTGTGTGTAAATAAAATTCTAAAATCCACCCTTATATTACATAACATATTTTGTTGTTATTTTACTTTTATCTTTACTACATAATTCCATATATCTTTCTTTATGTTTAAGGTCTCCCATATGTATTTAAAATGTAGAGAAGTTGTCAAAATAAAGGCAAAAAAAGGCATTGAATGAGATGGTGTATCCACTGGTAGTAGTAGTAGTAGTAGTGGTGGTGGTAGCAGCAATAGTATTACTCGGGGTAGTAGTGCTAGTAGTAGCAATAGTAATAGTGTTTCAGATTCTTAGATGATAATGAGAAGAAGCTCTGATGTACCTCTGCTATGGCACTGTATTCTGTCATTGTGTCCTTGAACAAGACATTTCTTTCACCTTGTCTTAAAAGAGTATGAGAGTTTACGTAGTGTGAAAGGAACTGACTCAACTTATCCAAAGACCACTGCATCACCATTTGCCATTTACTTTTAAAACCAATTAACTACCAGAGCACTTTTATCTGCGCAGAACTTTAGCGCCGAGTGAAATAATATGGGACTTGTTTTGCGAGTCACTGTTGTTTGGAGGCGTCTGACAGGAGCAGGGAGTGAGCTGGCTTCATGAGGATAGATGGATACTGTTCCTCGGATCATTTTAACGCTCCATAAACTCCTCTTCTCCACTCACAACTCCTCCCTGCTCCATCCCGAGGTGCACGGCTCAAAGATTTGACTAATACTCCCGGCCCTTTGCAAATTTCATTGGAAGGAAGCTTTTTATTATTTATTCATTTATTTTATTTGTTCCCTTGGCAACAGAGGACCGGACTACGCAAGAGTGGCAGCTCAAAGAGACAAGGTAAAGAGAATCACTGTGGGACCAAAGTGAGACAAAGGGGAGCAGACACGGAGACACAAGCCATCAAACAAGCATCATGGCTGGGCTTGTTTTTTTGCAGAGTCTCCCCAGGGGCCCATGGATCAAGGTGTTTAAGGGACACATTGTGAAGAGAGCATTTATTACTTCTGTAGCGGTTGTGAAATTGTCACTACATATAAAGATTAATGCATTTGGAAAAAAAAAAATACTGTAAAATGTGAAAAAGTTGGTGCTGACGTGGTAAAATGGTATTATAATAACATGATCGCATTTTTATAGTGTTTTTCCACCTTCAAGACACTCCACTCACCTATGCAGATACTCGGGTTGACCTTTTCTTTACATTATTAGTGCTAGTGAGATACTTTTAGTCATTTTTTGTAGTACCCATAGACTGTATATTCTAATCGGCATAGCTAACATGCTAGCCGCAGTAGGAAGTGATCATGGGGGCACTTCCGGCTCCATTCACTCTGGCTCCAGTTCACTTTACATTGAAAAATTGTCACCCTTGTCTTTGTAAGCACTGCAGCGAGCCACGTCATTTTGGTCTTAAAATGTTATTAACCCGCTCTACATGATCCTGGTGTTTTTATTTTACTATTTTGTCTCTGATTCAAGATATGAATATTACAAACAGTCAAATCAGGTGCCTTCGTTCCCCGAGGTCACTCCCATTAGTGTTAGCAACAGGTTTGATTGACAACGTTGCTAAGTGCCTACTCCCTGTTAAACCATCAGTGCGGGTGGGAAGGGGCGTTACTGTCAACAGCCTCACTCTGGATTCGCTCTTTCATTGCGATGATACTCGTGGTCAGAATTCCTTAAATGGAACTTGGCTCCAAACTTGTCCCTGTAACTCAGTCTCAGATAAAATGTCCCTGACCTCTGGGGTGCCCCAGGGGTCAATCCTGGGACCCCGGTTGTTCAACCTCCACATGCTGCCATTAGGCCAGTTCATACACAGCAATAATGTGTCCTACCACAACTATGCAGACAGCAGTCAGATCTATATCTCACTGGCAGCAGGTGAATATGGACCAGTGGATTCACTCTGCCACTGCATCCAACAGGTCTGTGGATGCAAAACGACTTTCTTCAGCTAAACTCAGACAAGACTGAAGTCATCATCTTTGGCCCACAGAAACATAGAGAAAGTGTCAGCAGTTACCTCCAGTCTCTCTCTAAAATCTTCAAATCAGGCTAGAAATCTAGGGGTAATAATGGACTCAGACTTGAACTTTAACAGCCACATCAAACCAATAACATCTGCAGCTTTAATTTATGTTTTGATTTGTTGTATTGTGATTTTAATGTATTTTTTATTCTGTAAAGCACTTTGAATGACCTTGCGTACGAATTTTGCTATACAAATAAACTTGCCTTGCCTAACTGCCAACCTCAATGAGCTTCATTTGACTGGAGCCAAACGCTAAGGGTGACGTCACACTCACACTATGGAGTTGCAAGGGGCCGAAGGAGCAACTTTGAGATTCTAACTAAGTACTAAGATTTACCGGGATTTTCCTTCTTTAGGGTCATTGGGTCACATTGTGTGGTGTAGACTAGTTTTCAATATTATCATCTTTATATTCTTTGTAACAACACATCAACTCACACCTCAAAATGTCTGATTCGTCTACATAAAAGTTAGACTCTTTGCATCAGTATGTAGAGATAGAATGTCAGTACGTGCTTTCAATATATCCAACGTCCCGGAGAGAATCGCCCTTTCTTTCTTACACTCCCAACCACCAAACACCAAACGCTCCGTCTGTACTCGGCTCAGGGCGGTTTGACAAGGTGAGCAGCGCAAGTTAGCATCGACATCGCCATATGCCCGAGAGCCACACGAAGACCAAAGAAAAGAGGAGGGGGAAGGAGCAGAGCGAGCCCAGAACAAAGCTCCGAGGGGGGCTTAAACAACAAGGAGACGAGAGGTGGTGAGATTAGAACTCCAGGCTGCAGACTACAGGAGATACAGAGACAGGTGAAGGGCCCTATGCAACACAGAAGACGGAATAGAGTATAGATTGTAGAGGAGAAAATATTACATAGAAGATAAGATACAGAGACAGGTGAAGGGCCCTACGCAACATGGAAGACGGTATAGAGTATAGATTGCAGAGGGGAAAATATTATAGAGAGGATAAGGTCAGAGCAGATAAAAATGGTATGCAAGTAAGAGTATAGTTATTTCAAAATAATATACACTGCCTGGCCAAAAAGAAAGTCACCACCTAGATTTAACGAAGCAAATAGGTCCGAGCCTCCTCCAGTTGGTCAGGTCTAGGTTCAGCGACAGTCTGTGCTCAAAGAATGAGGTCAGCTGACTACCTGAATATACTGAATGATCAGGTTATTCCATCAGTGGATTTTTTTCTTTCTTGATGTTACGGGCATATTCCAAAATGACAATGCCAGGATTCATCTGGCTCAAATTGTGAAAGAGTGGTTCAGGAGCATGAGACATCATTTTCACACATGGATTGGCCACCACAGAGTCCAGACCTTAACCCCATTGAGAATCTTTGGGATGTGCTGGAGAAGGCTTTGTGCAGCGTCAGACTCGAACATTATCAATGCAAGATCTTGGTGAAACATTAATGCAACACTGGATGGAAATAAATCTTGTGACATGGCAGAAGCGAAATCAAACTTTATTTTTGGCCAGGCAGTGTATAAGAAGTAGTAGTCCAAGAAATAGGTCAGGTTAGAGTAAAAGTTGATTTGAGAAAACTACTTCTCATGTAATTGTTAACGTAACTGTCTGGACACAACACAAAATTTTAATTAAAGCCGCAAGCGGCATCGAACGGCCCTCGCGGGCCGGGCTTCGCACTCGGCCGACCCGGCACTCCCTGTAGGTGGCGCTAACGCGCCACATGCCTCTGATTCATTGTGGCTTTGGGCTGCATTTGTAACCAAACAAAGCCAAAATACATAGGGAGCGCTGATGCACAAAATGCACCAACATGGGTTTTTCCAGGCATCGCCATGGCAACACCGTGCAAAATACAAAGTTGGACCCTCGGACTTTTTTGACGGGGACGATGTAAAGAATCAACGTGCCAAATCTCACATTCGTAATTGAAGGTTTGAAGTCGTAATAAGACTTTGAAATGTCCAAAAATGTGTAAATTTTCCCATTAGAATAACATGGGTTATTTCACGCATCGCCATGGCAACAGAGTAATAATTATGACATGGGTGTGATTGACTTTTTTGATTTGGATGACATGAAGAGTCATTCTGCCAAATTTCACAGAATTCCATGAAACTAATGTTTTTCTCATGAATGGGGAATTTTCGGAGCGTTCCCATTAGGATAACATGGGCACTTTGGCGCATCGTCATGGCAACACGGTGCAAAAAATGGCATGGGTCTGATTGACTTTATTGATCGGGATGACCCACTGGAATTTTGTGTGAAATTTTGTAACATTTGTGAAAACTAAATTTTGGGACCTCCATACAAATGTATTTGTTATTCTGTAGGGGGCGCTATCGCGCCAATTTTGTTTCTTTCACAATGAGTAGGTTTAGGCCAGAAAGTTTTACAAATGATTCGAATTTGAGTGAAATCGGACTTTGTATGCGCAAACGGGAGCAAATTTTCAAATTTGAAAATTGCAAAAATTCCGATGGAAATTTGCGGCTTCGCCGCACGGAAACCGTGATACGTATCAACGTAAATTGGATAACTTTTGATGCCCCACTTGTCTAGATGATGTCCAGTGATTTTCAGCCCTGCAGGTGAAGCGCCTTCAGAGGAGTTGACGAAAATGCGACGTCAACGAAAATGCTGAGTCGGCATTTCGGAATTTTCAATCCAAGATGGCCGACTTCCGGTTTGTCAAGGGGCGTGGGCATAATAATATTTTTTGTTTGTCATCACATGAAGAATGTGTGTACCGAATTTCGTGGCTCTACGACAAAATTGACGTCGGGGCGTCTCCCATTGACGCAATGTATTTTGACTTTTGTAGGTGGCGCTGTCGCGCCATTTTTTTATGCCCAATGATGCACCATATAAAAAAATAAATTTTTCGGCAGACCTGAATTTTGGGCAAATTTTGGTGAGTTTTCGAATATGTTCAGGGGGTGAAATTCCTGCTCAAAGAGCAGAAGAAGAAATAAAAATAATAATAAAAATAATAATATTTTTAGCAAAAACAATATATCCGAAAACATTAGAATGACAAATTATACGTTTTTTCGAAAGCTCTGGACCTTCCCCACGTCACCGTGGGGTCATTGGCGAATGACGGGCGCTGACTGCGCCCGTCATTCGCCATGACGTCGGGGCCCGCCACTGACTCTCCATTGACTTCCATTCATTTTAGCAGTAATAAAGATGGCCCATGCCTACGGCATGGGTTGCTGGGATAGTGGAATCAGGGCAAGGTCGCGACCTCAGCCGAACTTGTGCGCTGCGCGCGCACAAGTTCGGCAAGACAGTTAGCAACGATGAGTGCCTGGGCTTCGCCCAGGCACTCATCGTTGCGGAAGCAATAGGCCCTACGCCCTGTAGGGGCTCGGGCCTAATTATATATCAGAAATGAGGAACAACTGAAGGAGCAATGCAAGAAAAGCACATGTTCAAATCATTTAATACTGCCAACGTAAAACTTTTGTCACACAGAGGGAACAGTACCAAAACTTTTACTCAAGAGTACTGTTACTTCAATACAGATATTGCTCATGTAGTCAAGTAGTAAGTTTAAAGTAGAAGTCCAAGTAAGTAAGCAAGAGTAATTTGGATTTTAATTAAAGGATTTGGGAAAACTACTTCTCAAGTAATTGTAAGAGTGACATCTGATTTATAGTACTATAATACTAAGTTAATGTTATTGGCACGACTAAGCATTAAATGATGAAGAATGGATCACAGAAATGAGACGCTAAATCTGAAGGAATGGTGCAAGAAACACAAATCATGTAAAACTGTCAACATAAAGTACTCGTTCTCAAGTAAGAGTACTGTTACTTCCAATTAATATCACTCAAGTAGAAGTATGAAGTAGTAGTATTAGGGAAAAGTACTTGTTACTAATGGCAGGAGTGACTGTCTGGACGAAACATCAGATTTGTAATATGATGTTAAGGTTAGCGGTTTAATGCCATACTGTGGAACATTACAGGCAAAGTAAGTAAGCAGTAAGCAGGCAGTCGAGCTTCCACCAGAAAAGTTACATACTGCAGCTTAAATTTAATAAAAGGACAAACATAAAACACATGCACATGCTTCTCTCCTGGGTTCATTACCACAGTTCTTTGGACAGGTAAAGCAGAGACAGTCAGGTCCTACAGCGTGTCCCTTATGTAAACAGCAGTGTCCTGATGGAGCGTATGTTCCTGTCAGCGGCACATACAGCCTGTTGTTGTCACACCCAAGAGGGCCAAAATACATCAGCCGGAAGGAAGAGGCGTGGATAACAGGAGCAGGTTTGAACACAGAGTAACACATCATAAGACACGTGAACAGAATCAGGCTGGATCACACCTGGACAGCGCTCAAGGGAGGCCGTAACTGTTCACATTGGGAGGACTAAAGGGAATACAAGTTATAAACCAGTGTGGGGAGTAACTTGATTTAGTATTGTCATCAACAGAACATTTTAACTTTTCAAATTTTTTGAAAAAAAGGCCTTTTTACTGTCATACTAACAATCAGGAAGTGCACAGTATGGTAGTTGTTCATCACTTTACAGTCATGGCAAAACTCCGCTCTGAGAGTTGTGAAAAGTACTTATAAACTCATCACGGTGAATAATTTGGATGCTCAGAATGCATAACGTAAGTGAGGAATAACTTTGGACCACTACTGTTTAAAATAAAATAGTTCTGTTTTTCACTTTTTTGACGTCGCCTGAGAGTTGGATGGACAGATATGAGGCTGAACGCAAGAAAAGTTTATTTACTCAGTACATCAGTATGGGACCAAGGACATGGAGACATTGTGATAGTGTCCAGTCCAGTCTAGTGCCGTCCAGTCTGGCTATGTTTCCGTTGTAGGGAGTATTATACCTCTGATGACATAGACCGAGATTACAAGGGCTGAGTTTGAAGTGCGGGGCTGGCACAGCATAGAAATGAACTGAAGAAGTGGCTTGGAGAAGCAGCGAAACGTCTTCACTCCTACAACGATTTGTTCGGTTGACCGATTTAAACTTCGTCTTCTGCTATGGACCAGACCTGGACGACTGAGGGATTACACAGACACAGCATAGAAATGCAATGTCTTTATCAATTATCTATTTAAAAAAATATTTTTAAACATTCAAATGTCCTCAAAATAGCACACAACAGGAATAAACCGGATCAGTTTTATACCAAGTTACATGTATCAAATAATTAAAAATTAAAAAAAATTAAAAACATCCCAAAAGCAAAACCAATCATATATCTTCTTGATCATTTAGTTTTCTGAACATTTCAACACATACCACACAGAATGGTTGTTATTCAGAAGTGCCAAACTCAACGTCACAAATGTCCCTGAAGCCCTCTGCTCCACATCTGTGTTTACTCCTGTTTACCAGTTGTCATCAGATTTGATGGAAGCTGCCGTTTTAATGAGGGGTTCCATTAGAGCGAGGCAGTCACATGACATGGAGGTGGGGGAAGCGTCTGGGGAGAGGGAAAGCCGTCAGTCGTGTCTCTCGCACCTTTCTCCTAATGAGAACAGATGTTTTCTAATGGGCTTCCACCGTCACTACTACACATGTGCACAGTCCACTCTGATGAATGTGTGTGGGGTATTGTGATAATGTCTCCTAACAATGGGTTTCAGAATGATGAAAAAAGTAGGATGGTTGCCATAGCGATTAACAATTTAAAGCAAAAAATATCATACGTTTTGAACAGGGAAAAGTCTTCACAAAGTCGCGTATAACAGGTAGCTGTGTGCACTGATGTGTGTATATATATATATATATATATATATATATATAAATTTCTGCTACTATTATTATTTTTTATCATTTTGTTTAGTTTTATTGCCACTCTAATCATTGTTGGTTATGAGTTACAGTTGTTATATATTGTCAAAATTGTATGTTAAAATGTATTTTGAATTTCAGTAATGAGGCAACAGTAGCTCAGTTGGTAGAGCGTTTGTCCACTAATCCAAAGGTTGGAGTTTTGAATCCTGCTCTCAGTGTAAAAACAGCATTTGTAGAATGGTGAGAGCCACTGACCCACAGGTTGGCGATGCGCTCCCACACATGAATGCTGTTGTTGTGTCCTTGGGCAAGACACTTTACCCACTGGGCCCACAGTGTCTGTGTACACTGGTGTATGAATGTGTGTGTGAATGGGTGACTGGTTCCTTGATGTAAAGTGCCTTGAAGCTGGAAGCTCACAGCCTTCACCACAAAGGTGAAAGCATGGTTTTTAGAAAACAAAACATGTGTGCACACTTAGTTGCTGCAAGCACAGGTTTGCATTTTAAATTGTATTGTGTGTGTGTGTGTGTGTGTGTGTGTGTGTGTGTGTGTGTGTGTGTGTGTGTGTGTGTGTGTGTGTGTGTACATTTATATGTGTATGTAAATATTAAAATGTTGTACCGCAGGTAGGTAGGTAGTTTTATTCTGAAAGAGCCAAATGTTTAGTTGAAGTTAACATAGAAGCAGTATGTTGACAGAGCAGTATGTGCTGAAGGAACTTTTCTGAGGTTTTGGACTACATGGGAATTAACCCATGACTTGACAGCCCTCTGCAGCCAACTATGAAACAAAGCAGAAAGAAACGACACATCGCATGGAAGGGTCAGCTACTGACAGTTGCTCAAAGAGCTGCAGCAGGGTCGGCTTGTGCTGAACTGGAGAGATGGCTGTGCACCGGTCTCCCTTTTGGCATCAAACAAGCCCGGCGCCGGCCCACAGAGGCTGCCAGCACCAGCCCACCGGCCACCAGAGGCTGCCAGCCGACTGGGAAATCTTTTGTGTCTCCTCATTACCACTCCACCACTGTACAAGCAAGTGCTATTCAACATGAAACATTAATGTTTCATTGATTAATGATACTAACTTAAGAACCTTATATGTGTGTGTCCAGGCTTCTCGTGCTGAGTCTTCTTCATGATCCTGCAGCACTGAGGCTCTCTCTAATAACACATGTGTAACCAATATAAGCAGGTCCATAAATGTAATTAAGGTGCATTTGAGTTTGAGCTCAGCCTACAGACACAAATCTCATTAAACCTGAAATATCAATATTAAACCACCCAGAGCCACAGCCCCTTTTCACTCAACAGTGAATGCACTGCAGTCCTCCATAACTGTCACTGAAGCCAGAATAATTACACCTCAATGCAAAAGGGAAATCAACAAAAGGGTATGGGAAAATGGGACTGGAAGAATAGTGAAGGCAGTAGGTATTTTTAAAGATATTTCACTAACTGGTGAACACTGTACAAGATTTGCACTGTCTTAAAAAGATGAAAAACAGAACTAGTTCATTTTAAACGGTTTGCAGTGGTTACCTCTCTAGCATTTCAATTATTCACCACTCTGGTCTCTGAAAGTTGTAAAACGCACTTATAAGCTAGGCTGCCTCGAATGGGTTGGGAAGGTGAAGGATTACTTTGAACTGCAAACGCTGCACACCATTTAGAATGAACTAGTTCTATTTTTCCATGCTAACAACTAGCATGCTAAGCACACACTTATTGATTCTGAGACAATAAAACTTTATAATTAGATATAGACAACGCACAGTAGACTTATTTTGACTTCAATAGCTGCTTATTCATACTGAGTCAAGACATATTCTGTGGAAAACATTGAAAATAATTGGTTAAGGTTCTTTAAAATTCATTATTATGCTAAAATACCAGTAAAGCATGCATTCTGTGGGCTCGCCTTTCTGCAGAGCTGACCTGTCACTTGGCTTGGTGACTCCATGGAGACGAATAATTGATGCCATACTGTGGAACATTACAGGTAAAGCAATAACATCTGGAGCACGGAGCATTTCAAAATGTGTTATTAGTGGCTGAATTGTTGCCTTTTTTTTAAAGAATAATTTGTTTTTATGCTTTATGATTAGACCCAGACAGCACATACATTTTGACCTAAAGAGATGCTTATACAATATAATATATGTACTGGGTGAAGTCAAATTTTGCTCAAATACATTTAAAAACGGGAACAGAACCTTAAAAGAGCTGTACATAGCTTTCTTTCTTCCTTTCTCTCCCTTGTTCCTTGAATGTCAAAACAGGTCAGAGTTGTGCCTATGCGAATATAGAGTGCATTTATTTACTTCCTCCTCCTCCCTCTCTCCTCACAGCACACAGAGGAGCAGGTCCCAAAGCAAGGCCTGTGTGTTTGAACTCTGTCTCGCTTTCTCTCTGCATAACTCCCTGAACATTTTGTGTTTTATGCAGTGAAGAGGCAGTGAGGTGTGTACTGTCGAAGGGGTCACACTTACAAGACAAGACTGTATACTGCAAAACACAAACAATTTACTCACTAGGAGCATATGAGATTAAAATGCAGTATAACCCGCCATTTACATACTGTGTACTTTAAACAGGCCTTAGCTCTTGTTCTCCTTGTTCTCCTAAAGAACTCTGGTATTACCTCTACATAACCAAGAAGTAAAATAGTAAACTTCACTAAAATTAAATAAAAAGAACAAATAAGCAAGGCAAAATTTTAAGGCATGGTACTGGTCATAAAAATGTGAAAAACACAACCTTATGCATTCTGAACATTGTAATTATTCACCATGATGAATTTATAAGCACTCCACACAACTTTCAGAGACTACCGCAGAGAGAGTTTTGCTTTCACAGTTAGGCTAGCAAGGTAAAACTGTCACCCCTCTCTCCATAAAATGCTGCTGTCAGGCTCGCCATTTTGGTCTTAAAATGCTCGTGTTGACCTGCTCTACATCCGCTTATCCGGGGTCGGGTCGCAGGGGGCAGCAGTCTGAGCAGGGACTCCCAGACTTCCCTCACCTCAGACAAGTCCTCCAGCTCGTCTGGTGGGACAGTGTTGCTAAACCAGCGGTGCGGGCGGGAAGGGGCGTTACCTTCAGCAGCCTGGTTTTAGATTGGCTCTTTGGTTGCTATCCTACCTATCCTACCCTATAACTGCTAGCCTCGATGAGCTTCAGTTGACTGGAGCCGAATGCTATGGGCGACGTTTCATTCACTTAGTCCACTTCTTTATACAGTCTATGATTATCAGACCGTAAAATGCTTTACTTAGTTTGACTTAGTTTGACCTCAAGAGCTGCAAATACCTGGGAAAAAATCTGATAAAAGACCCTAAATAATGCTTTTAGTGAAATGACTGATCTGTCATTTGCACTTGAATGTGGATTCTCACTGAGCATGTAAATATTGTAAATTAGGCCGATACTGTATGTTCTATATACTGGCTGTGTTATGCTGGTTGGCTGGTTTTCCTTCACACTTTCTAAATGTCACTGTAAATGATGAATGTTCCCCATCACTGGAGATCTGAGACATGTGTGAGTGGGCTCAACATGGGACTGATCCAAACTGAAGACACTGCATTAAACCAGCAGCATTCAAAGCCAAAGTCAATGACAGCTCAGGGCCAGTGTATCTGTGGGTACATCTACTAATTTATGTGGCCATAAAAAAAAAAAAATCTGATCACTAGAACAATCAGCATAATGAATTTTAAAGGGCCTTCTCCATTTCAGCAGAATGTCTTGCCCCAGTACAGATATATTGTACAAGCAGCTCTAGAGGTCAAAATTGCTGGGTTTTAGATGACATCACACCACTCTATAGGCTAATAATATTTAATACAGATGGGCACAGCTAAAATGAATATTGTTAAAATGCTGATTGGTGTTGTAATACATTGAGTTCTTGGGTTTAGTCCATAGACTGTATATATAAATAGGAGATGGGCAAGGGCGCTCTTCCGACTCCATTGACTCTGGCTCCAATTCACTTAACATTGAAAAACTGTCACCTCTCTCTGTGTAAATGCTGCAGTGAACCTCGTCATTTTGGTCTTAAAATGTTCGCAGTAACCCGCTCTATATGATCTTGATGTTTTCGCGACGTTGTCTATAAATCAAGATATGAACATTAATAACACACAAATCGGGCACCTTCTTTCCTCGAAGTTGCTCCCACTAGGGTTACCAACAGGTTTGACTGACAGTGTTGCTAAACCAGCGGTGCGGGCAGAAAGTGGTGTTACTTTAAACAGCCTGGTTTGAGATTGGCTCTTTGGTTGCTATGATACTCGCGGTCGGTACTCGGCAAAAAATTCCCCCTATAACTGCTAGCCTCGATGAGCTTCATCTGACTGGAGCCGAACGCTATAGGTATCGTCACTCTTCCTTGGCCCAGTTTTTTATATGGTCTATGGTCTAGTCACTAATAGAAGTGATCAGGTGAACAACATTTGTGAATTTATCTTTTGGATATTTCATGGCAAAGTAATGGATAGGAAAAAGAGGCTCTTGTCCCCATCTGGGATCTTGAATCTGAAAAAAACCATTAAGTCTGCTGTGTTCTGTATGCATGTGATTATAAAGCGTTATTGTCGGAGCTCGCCTCCCCACAGATCAGACCTGTCACTTAGCCTGGTGAAGTCCCCTTCTTGATGACTCCATGAAGATAGATATGTTTAATGCTATGCTGTGGAACATTCAAGGCAAAGCAATATCATCTGTAGCATGGACCATTTCAAAATGTAAAACGATTTTGTTTTTGTTGAAGGATATGTGCTTTTTAGAGATTGAATGGTTGCCCTCTTTTTTAGAATCCATCCATCCATCCATTTTCTTCCGCTTATCCGGGGCCGGTCGCGGGGGCAGCAGTCTAAGCAGGGACACTCCCAGACTTCCCTCACCCCAGACACGTCCTCCCTCCAGGTGGGACATGTCCCAAGGCGTTCCCAGGCCAGCCGAGAGACATAGTCCCTCCAGCAGTGTCCTGGGTCTTCCCCAGGGCCTCCTCCCGGTGGGACAGCGGCCCTAGGGAGGCATCCAGGAGGCATCCTGAGCAGATGCCCGAGCCAGCCACTCAGCTGGTTCCTCTCGACGCGAATTTCAGCGGCTCTCCTCCGAGATCCTCCCGTGTGACTGAGCATGACCCCCTGTCATGACTATAGGCGCGCCCAGCCACTCTGCGGTAAATCGGAAACTTTGCATTTCGGCCGCTCGCTTATATCCGCACATCGGATTGTCCTTTCGCATCACTGACCCATGATCCACCTCTCAATCTCGCGTTCCATCCTTCCCTCACTCGTGAACAAGACCCCGAGATACTTGAACTCCTCCACTTGAGGCAAGGGCTCACCACCCACCCAGAGAGGGCAAACCACCTTTTTCCGGTCGAGAACCATGGCCTCAGATTTCGAAGAGCTGATTCTCATCCCAGCCACTTCACACTCGGCGGCTGCAAACCGCCCCAGTGCCTGCTGCAGGTCCTGGCTCGAAGAAGCCATCAGGACAACATCATCTGCAAACAGCAGAGATGAGATCCTGTGGTTCCCGAACCAGTCCCCCTCCAGCCCCTGACTGCGCCTAGAAATTCTGTCCATAAATATAATGAACAGAACCGGTGACAAAGGGCAGCCCTGGCAGAGTCCAACATGCACCGGGAACAAGTCTGACTTACTGCCGGCAATGCGAACACAGCTCCTGCTCCGGTCATACAGGGACCGGACACCCCTTAGCAAAGGGCCTCGGACCCCATACTCCCAGAGCACCCCCGAAAAGGACACCACGAGGGACACGGTCAAATGCCTTCTCCAGATCCACAAAACACATGTGGACTGGTTGCGCAAAACTCCCATGAACCCTCGAGCACCCGATAGAGAGTATAGAACTGGTCCAGTGTTCCACGACCAGGACAAAAACCACACTGCTCCTCCTGGATCCGAGGTTCGACTATCGGTCGGACTCTCCTCTCCAGTACCCAGGAATAGACCTTACCGGGAAGGCTGAGGAGTGTGATTGCCCTGTAATTGGAACACACCCTCCGGTCCCCCTTTTTATACAGAGGGACCACCACCCCAGTCTGCCAGTCCAGAGGTACTGTCCCCGACCGCCACACGATGTTGTAGAGACGTGTCAGCCAAGACAGCCCCACAGCATCCAGAAACTTAAGGTACTCGGGACGGATCTCATCAACGCCCGGACCCTTGCCACAAGGAGCTTGCCAAGCACCTCGGTGACTTCGGCCAGGGTGATGGACGAGTCCGTCTCCGGGTCCCCAGTCTCGGCTTCCTCCTCGGAAGACGTGACAGTGGGATTGAGGAGATCCTCAAAGCATTCCTTCCACCGTCCGACAACATCCCCAGTTGAGGTCAGCAGCTCTCCACCCGCACTGTAAACAGTGTTGGTGAAACACTGCTTCCCCTCCTGAGGCGCCGAACGGTTTGGCCAGAATTTCTTTGAGGCTGTCCGATAGTCCTCCTTCATGGCCTCCCTGAACTCCTCCC
Source organism: Periophthalmus modestus (assembly GCA_019594935.1). Classification (NCBI taxonomy): domain Eukaryota; kingdom Metazoa; phylum Chordata; class Actinopteri; order Gobiiformes; family Gobiidae; genus Periophthalmus; species Periophthalmus modestus. The sequence continues at coordinate 28,075,813 of JAIEZT010001368.1, forward strand.
AACCCCGAGTTTTTGCCTCCACGACAGCACGAGCCGCGGCACGCTTGGCCCGCCGGTACCTGTCAGCTGCCTCAGGAGTCCCACAAGCCAACAAGGCTCGGTAGGACTCCTTCTTCAGGCTGACGGCATCCCTTACTTCCGGTGTCCACCACCGGGTTTGGGGATTGCCGCCGCGACAAGCACCGCAGACCTTACGACCACAGCTACGAGCAGCTGCATCAACAATGGAGGTGGAGAACATGGCCCATTCAGAGTCCATGTCCCCAGCCCTCCCCCCCGGGATCAGAGAGAAGCTCTCCCGGAGGTGCGAATTGAAGACCCCCCTGACAGAAGGCTTCCGCAGACGTTCCCAACAGACCCTCACGATACGCTTGGGTCTGTCAGGTCTATCCGGCTCCTCCTCCGCCAGCGGATCCAACTCACCACCAGGTGGTGATCAGTTGACAGCTCTGCCCCTCTCTTCACCCGATTGTCCAAAACACGTCGCCGGAGGTCAGATGACACGACTACAAAGTCGATCATCGACCTCCGACCTAGGGTGTCCTAGTGCCACGTGCACTGATGGACACCCTTTTGTTTGAACATGGTGTTCGTTATGGACAAACTGTGACTAGCACAGAAGTCCAATAACCAAAACACTGCTCGGGTTCAGATCAGGGGAGGCCGTTCCTCCCAATCACGCCCCTCCAGGTGTCACTGTCGTTACCCAAATGGGCGTTAAAGTCCCCAGGAGAACCACAGAGTCCCCGGTGGGTGCACTGTCTAGTACCCCCCCCCCCCCAGGGACTCCCAGAAGGCCGGTACTCTGCACTGCTGTTTGGCCTGTAGGCTGCCACAACAGTGAGAGACCTGTCCCCAAACCCGAAGGCGCAGGGAGTCGACCTCCTCATTCCCGGGGGTGAACTCCAACACGTGGCGGCTGAGCTGTGGGGCAATGAGCAAGCACACCACATCACATCCGGTCGTCGAGGCCCCTGCTGTCGACTGCTGCCCAGATCTCTCTGCACCAGCCCCTTACGGATCCTCTCGCGGGTGTGGGTCCACGTGAGGACGGCCCCACATCGCTCCTTTGGGCTGAGCCCGGCCGGGCCCCATGGGGAAAGGCCCGGCCACCAGGCGCTCGCTCTCGAGCACCCCCCCCAGGCCTGGCTCCAGGGTGAGGCCCCGGTGACGCCGGTGGTCCGGGCGACGTAACTGGCCTGTCTACATAAAGGGCTTTTGAACCGCTCTTAGTCTGACCCGTCCCCCTGGACCTGTTTGCCATGGGTGACCCTACCAGGGGCATAAAGCCCCCGACAACAAAATAGCTCCCAGGATCATTCGGGTACTCAAACCCCTCCACCACGTTAAGGTGGCGGTTCAGGGAGGGGCTCTTTTTTAGAATAATTTATTTTTACCCTCAAAGCAGTTCACTACCTTCTCCTTTCACAGTTTGAAATCATGAAAAGTCTGGTAATGCAGCTTTAATTTGCCACAATAGGCTTACACAGTATAATCAATTCTTCATAATCGATGTATGGTTAAAAATGCAAATAAGGCCTACGGGAAGATAGTACAAGTACAATTGACTTTTGATATGACTTTTTTCATGAAGAACTAATGAATCCTGTTAGAGTGCGCACACACCTGCAGGCATTAGGGCTGTATTTTACATGTGAAACAAGGTTCATGTATTAATTTTAACATGAATCAGCCTGAGGACTACATTACTGCACTGCTCTAAGTATCAACCTGAATGAGAGAGGAAGACTATGATACTTTATACATTCAGATGGGTCCTGGTCATAGACTGTATAATATATAAATGGACATAGCTCATTCCAAATAGGAAGTGAGCATGGGCGCACTGCCATCTCCACTGACTCTGGCTCAAGTTTACTTTTCATTTGAAAACTGTAGTTCCTCTCTCTATAACTGCTGCTGTCAGGCTCGTCATTTTGGACTTAAAATGTTTGTATTACACTATGGGTAACATCATTGCTTTCCCTAGAACAGGCCTATTCAACCTGAGGCCTGCGGGCCAAATCCGACCCTCCAAAAGATCTGATCTGGCCCCTAGCGGTGACCTGTTAGAAAAAAGTTCCCTATGTACCGTTGGTGTTGCCGGGATCCAGAATACACACCTCTTCAATACTTCACCGTACAAGATGTGAATCTCATCACCAGTGAATCTGCCTGTTTTCAAATGGACATGATTGACAGGTGGTTTAGCCAATCAGGTGCAGGCATAGTCAATACGTATTGGAAAAAATACAGGGGAAAAAAATCACAGAGGGTTGAAAAACATTGTGGATTTCTGCAGAATCAATCGGTGAAGCACAAAACTCTGCTAATCTGAGGTGAGATGCATTTGATTTTATTTGTAAATCATAGGTGACCAATGAGCTCCTTCGATTCACATGAGTCACTGAAAGAAAAAAAGAATCTGGACGTGGGGATCAATAAATCATTTTCAATATAAAAAGTGAATGTGGGCTGAAATGGATTTTACTTTTTTATTACTCTCTTAAGTGTGTCAAAGATTAGTAACAACTTTGGCTGTGACATTTTGATAGTCAGCTCTGAGTTTGTCCTCCTACCCTCAGGTCACCACTTCTGCCCTCCTCTGTTCACGAAAAATAGGTCTAAGTTTTCATTCTTCCCACATGAAATATGTTAGCTTGCTTTCTATGTTTACATGCTTTTTTATGAGTTATTTATGAAAGAGCAGAAGCGAAGCCAGCCATGCGAATTCACTGCAAAGCAATTTCCCCACAGGGACAAACAAAGTCTTCTATCTGTCTAACATGCAAACTCCACAGAGGCCCAGGAGTCGAAATGCTAACAACTCAGCCACCGTTGGGCATAAACATCTTTGGCATGTACACACAATTGAAACGTCTAGGGAAACTCTTTATATTTAAAAAATCTCTATACAATTTCTACAGTCTTGATGTTGTGTTTTGTGCTAGCATGTGAGGGTCCACTTGAAGCCTAATGCCCAAGTTTCCAGAGTGCCTGTTGAATGTAATGAATTTATGAAGTATGATCAAGAGGTTTTATAGAGAGTCATAGAGATCAGCACCAGAATCTGAACTCACTGCAAAGAGTCACTCAAAATGGCCGCCCTCTCCAGTGTAGGGCCCTCTCCACTGAAGAGGCACAGACTGATGGGAATGTTTAATTACAATGGGACCAGCTCAGTACAATACCGCTGTTTACCACATGTTTGTTTCTATGGAAGAGCTTGCATCAAAGCTAAGGACAAAGCAGCATTTAAGTGGCTGTCTCCGATTACATTTTTTATTTCTGTGTATTTGAGCAAAGCTTGTAGATGTATTGAAGCATCTCTTGTGTTCAAAGCAAGTCAGCTGTGTTTTGTCCGCATTTAATAATAAAACATGTTATCGTCAGAGAATCAAGGAGTGCGTTTTAGCATGCTAGTTGTTACCGTCATGGCAAAACTTGCTTATAAACTCATTGCGGTGAGTAATTATGATGCTAGGAATGTATATGGACAGTGAGGGGTAACTGTGGACCGCTGCAAGTTATTTAAAGAGAAAAACAAAACAAAAAATTGTTCTGTTTTTCACATTTTTTAAAACAGTAAAAAAATCCGGTACAGTTTGTTCAAGGTTGATTTTTTTTTTTGTGTGTATTGATGCTGCATATTTTTTTGTACTTATTTTTCTCAACAAATGCCTCTATCAACTGATTCAATTCAACCAATCTGTGATTCGAACAATGAATTTCCAACACAATTTAGACAAAACATGGCAATATTCACTTCCTGTTATTTTCCTGCTATTTTACTATTTTGGTTGTCTCCTCTGAACCATGCACCAAACAAAATATCCCTCCATGTTTTACACTGCGAGGCTCTACTCATTCACACTGATAATAACACGCTTTGAATAAATACACATTATGTAATCAATATGCAAATTGTTTTCTGGCCTGAGTTCTTTCTCATGCTTAATCTCATTGGTTTCTCTGCTTTGGTTCAGTGCCCCGGCTGCTAACAATTGTGCAGCGCCCTTTTTGTGATGTGTCCGGAAACATTTTATTACCAAGCCCAGATCCAAGGCCTCTATTTCCCAAAGGCTAATAGCCACTTGCCCCCAGAAAAGATGGCGGCGTGTTTATGGTTGTTTATTCATTTATCTAACACAGCATCAGTGGCTATAGAGTTATTGTAGAACCAAAGACATTATATTGGTTTCCCAGATGGTGTGGTAAATAATAGCGTACAATGTCAGAGGGAATGTAGGCCTGCGGTTTAACTTTAAAGGTGCAGAATGCAACTTTTCTGCTTGTCACCATGGAGATGTTATTTCTTTGCCTGCAATGTTAGAATTGGCATGTGGACCGACAACCCATTGTGGAACATTCCAAGCAAAGTAATAGCATCTGCATTGAGAAAGTAGTTGGCGGACCTCCACAGAAAAGGTTACATACACAAGGGTCTATTTATGCCAGACATCCTTGTTTGAGATTTGCAAATAGCTGTAACTTGGATTTAACCAGGAATACACCAAGTATAGCACTATAGCTGTAACCTGCTCCAAATGTTTTATTTCAAACAGAGACTGGATTTGTTTTTCTTACCTGGATATTCTAATGAGAGTCTCTGGCTAAGTGGTACTATGAAGCTCGCACTGTCAACCCTGGACAATGTTGCCAGATCCTCAGAACCATAATATCGTGCAGAGAGCCCATGATCATATTTTGGCTCAAATTATTGTCGCTCCATCCATCCATTTTCTTCCATTTATCTGGTGCCAGATTGTGGGGCAGCAGTCCTAAGCAGGACTCCTAAACTTCCCTCATCCCAGACATATCCTCCAGCTCCTCTGGTGGGAGCCTAAGGTGTTCCAGGCCAGCCGAGAGACATAGTCCCTCCAGCGTGTCCTGGGTCTTCCCCGGCCCTCCTCCCGGTGGGACATGCCCATAACACTTCATCGGGGAGGAGGTCCAGGAGGCAAACCGAACAGATGCCTGAGCCACCTCGGCTGGCTCTCTCTTGACATGGAGGAGCAGCGGCTCTACTCTGAGCTCCTCCTGTGTGACGGAGCATACAAACCTCAGAGCTGACAGCGTGTGTTGAGTATTGTACAAATTATTACACAATACAATATCAATATTTCATGTATTTCATACCGGCGTGCATCACTACCAGGCCTTACAGCTGCCAAAAACATTGTAATATGCAGCTGGAAGTCAGTTCAACCGCTGACTGTGAAAAGATGCCTTTTATCCTACCAAGAAATAATTCAGCTGGAGCTTTCTGCTGCTTGAATGCATGGAGTGAAAGCCAAAAACATCTCCTGCTGGTCCAACCTACTGACCAAAATCAAGATCTGAAAATATAATGTATCTGTTTTTTTGTGTTATTTGGATTCTTTTATCATACTGTATATTCGCGGAAGATACACAATGTGTCTACACTCAGTTTTCTCTTTATGTATGGTACATCATGAAAATGTATACGATATAATGCAATTTCTGCCGATGTGTTTTGATGTAGGAAATTTGCGTTTACTGTATAGAGGGAATTCAAACCTGGACAGGATCATGTTTATTATTTTTTTTATTTATTGTCTGTTAGCCATGATTTTGTATATCTATTACTACTACTACTATTATTACTATTACATTGTATTACTACTACAGTGGGACAAAAAAGTATTTAGTCAGCCACCACTTGTGCAAGTTCACTCTTCACTTAAAAAGATGAGAGAGGCGTGTAATTTTTATCATAGTTACACTTCAGCTATTAGAGACAGAATGGGGGGGGGGGGGGAAATCCAGGAAATCACATTGTAGGATTTTTAATGAATTAATTGGTAAATTCCTCAATAAAATAAGTATTTGGTCACCTACAAAGAAGCAAGATTTGTGTCTCTCATAGACCTGTAACTTCTTCTTTAAGAGCCTACTCTGTCCTCCACTTGTTACCTGTATGTTACCTCATTATGAGTATAAAAGACACCTGTCCACAACCTCCACACTCCAAACTCCACTATGGCCAAGACCAAAGAGCTGTCAAAGGACAGCAAAAACAAAATTGTAGACCTGCACCAGGTTAGGAAGACTGAATCCTCAATAGGTAAGCAGTTTGGTGTAAAGAAATCAACTGTTGGAGCAATTATTAAAAAATGGAAGACATATAAGAAAACTGATAATCTCCCTCAATCTGGGGCTCCACGCAAGATCTCACCTCGTGTGGTCAAAATGATGACAATAACAGTGAGCAAAAATCCCAGAAACCACACAGACCTAGTGAATGACCTGCAGAGAGCTGGACCAAAAGTAACAAAAGCACCATCAGTAAACACACTACGCCAAGGACTCAAATCCCTGCAGTGCCAGATGTGTCCACTGCTTAAGCCAGTACATGTCCAGGCCCGTCTGAAAGTTTGCAAGAGAAGAGGATTAGCAGAATGTCATATGGTCAGATGAAACCAAAATAAACTTTTTGGTAAAAACTTGCCGTGTTTGGAGGAGAAAGAATGCTGAGTTGCATTCAAAGAACACCATACCTACTGTGAAGCATGGGGGGGGGGCATCATGGATTGGAGCTGTTTTTTTATGCAAAGGGACCTGGACGACTGATCCGTGTATTGTGAGATTTTGAGTGAAAACCTCCTTCCATGAGCAGGGGCATTGAAGATAAAACGTGGCTTGGTCTTTCAGCGTGACAATGATCCCAAACACACCGTCCGGGCAACGAAGGAGTGGCTTTTTAAAAAGCATTTCAAGGTCCTGGAGTGGCCTAGCCAGTCTCCATATCTCAACCCCATAGAAAATCTTTGGAGGGAATTGAAAGTCCATGTTGCCCAGCGACAGCCCCAAAACATCACTGCTCTAGAGGAGATCTGTGGGAGGAATGCGCCTGACTACCAGCAACAGTGTGTGAAAAACTTGTGGAGACTTACAGAAAACCTTTGACCTCTGTCATTGCCAGCAAAAGGTATATAACAAAGTATTAAGATGAACTTTTGTTGTTGACCAAATACTTATATTCCACCATTAATTAATTAAATAAATTAATTAATTAAATAAATTAAATAAATTCTTCAAAAATCAGACAATGTAATTTTCTGGATTTTTTTTTTTTTTTTTTTTTAATCTTTTTGTCTTTCATAGTTGAAGTGTACCTATGATAATTACAGGTGTCGCTCATCATTTTAAGTGTGACATCTAGCACAATTGATGGCTGACTAAATACTTTTTCACTCCACTGTATGTGTACATTTTGTATCCTTATTGTGTATTTATTTATTTATTTATTTATTTTCTTCTCAGGGAAAGCAGGTGGGAGGTGTGGGGTTTAAAAAGAAGACAAAAATGTAATCAGACTAACTTATAGTTAACTTATAATTGCTGATGATATTTCATTTGTAGCATCAACAAATTTTTCTGTCTACATTATGTCAGTTTGTGACATTATTTTAATATTTATTAGGCTCAGTAATTAGCATTAGCACATTTGTAAAGCTCAGTTCCACTACGTAATCTGTGACTTTTTATTTATTTATTTTTTTTTTTTTTTTTTTTTTTTTTTTTTTTCTGCAAAAACCTCACAGAGATATCATTAGGGCAGAAAGAAATGGCTGTAACTGTCCCTAGAGGCCAGAACTAGCCAGGCGCCGCTGTGCACAGAGCCCGTTGTAGTGCCTACAGCATCAAGCTAATTCTCCATGTCAACACTGCAAAATCCCCATTACTGCAAGGTCATTGTCCTGTTTTCTGAAATAAACTGTCTCTGTTTTGGGAGCATGAGTCATCCTTCACTATTGTCAGTACTTTCTATCTCTTACGCTGTGCCAGACATATTTAACCATTCCTAATAAAAAACACCTCCGCCTTGTTCGCCTTGGCACAGCGCGCGGTTGCAATTCACTGTTCTTATGATTTTTGGTCCAATTTGTGGCGGTGGCATTACATTTCATATCCACTATATCTCATACCGTCTGATTTATTACCGACAGCAGTGGTGTTTTTAGCTTCTCTCCAGGGATGTTTCAGACGTGATGGTATTTTTAGGTCTTTATACAGAGAAAATAAGGAAATAGAACAGATTTAAGTATGAAACTGTTTGGGGGCAAAAGTAGCTCACTAAATCTGTTATAGTCAGACACATTCTCAGAATATTTTTTGAGAAGACATTGTGCTTGTGTCTGGATATATATAAAATCTATGACACCCATGAATTGTTGTGTTATACTTTGGACTTTTAATATCACAATATACCTAGATCTAAAATGACTAAATAAAAAAAACAGGTCCTGTGACTTCTGGGATGGAAAATCACAGAGGCCAAGGGGAGAGACTTTTCGCCTGCCCATTTACGATTAGTCGCTGCAAACATGCCTGAATCACACTACATATAACTTGGAGAGGTTAAATGAGAAGGAGAACTACTATAACATTATTAAAAAGGCCTGAAAAGTAGATTTTGCATCATAGGTCTCTTTTAAAGTGGATGTGCAAAATGTACATCCAGAATTTGTCTTTGCCTGTTGAACTTCTTTGCCCTCAATAATTATTAGTATACCACATTTATATTCACAGATCAACAGTAGTAAAAGTAGTAAAGTACTGTAGTTAACTATACATTTTTTTGTACATTTTTAAGTGGATACTTTTTACTTTTGCGAGGTATCTGTACAGGTATCTGTACTTTCTAGTCCACTATTTATTTATTTTTAACTGGACTGAAAAGTAAAAGTTTGTTTTATTACTGTCTGAGACCTGCTGAAAAGGCCAAAATGCAACTAAAGTGTCATGATCCTGGTTCTGTTCCTGCCTCGTGTGTGTGCTCTTCCCCTCCCTCACGTGTCTGAACCTGGAGCTGGGCGGAGTCCTGGCTCCTCCTACGCGCACCTGGACTCCATCCGCGCAATCAACGCCACCTGCCAGGGATAAGAGGAGCCAGGACTCTACACTCTGGGCCAGATCGTCTATCGTTTTACCTGCTCGTGTACAGTTCTGGACCCTGTTTCCCGACTTCGACCCTGCTCCATGAACCAGCTCAGCACCCTGCCTCCCTGCACCGCTCTGGACTCTCGCCTCCGACCCTGTTTTGCGGTACCGGTTTTGTTTCCCTCGTCTGCGTCTCCACACCTCTGTGTCCGCCCTGGACCCCGACCTGCACTCCTGCACCCAGCTCCTCGCGTTATCTACCGTCATTTGCTTGTTTTGTGTCACTTCTGTCAATAAACACTGTAAACTTGCCCCGAGTTCTGCATCCTTTAGTCCTTCTCTCACCTATTCATTATGACATAAAGTGAACAACACATGTTGGACCTGGTTTAAAACTTGGATGGGAGACCAATGGAAATACAGGATGCCACAGTGGGACATGCAGCAGTGTCTAGTCTAGTGGGACACTTCACCCCTTTGCCTGATATGAATGCGGTGAGCTAGAGTGTTGGTGGTGCCTGCAGTGGGGCCGATGGTGCAGATTGACCACCTCGAAAAGCCCTATACAACACTAATTATTATTGTTCAGTTGTGTTTCGCAGCGTGGTGATATTGTGGTGATAATCTTCATATATTTCCAGGTTGGCTTTTAGTTTGCTAAATCATTCAGTCACAGGTTAAAAACATGGCCTTTCTTTCATCTACATCAGATAATAATTACAGTGTAATCCGCAGAGCTGGGAAGACATTCACAAAGTATTTCTTCATTTTATTCACTGAACTGGACTGAAAAATAAAAGTATTTTTTCATTATTGTCTGAGACCGTCTGAAAGGCTGAGGAGTTTATTTTTAACATGTTCATAATCTGAGCAAACAGAATAATACTGTCGAAAAGGCTGGTAGAACGGACCAACACGGCAGACTCGGGGCAAGTTTACAGTGTTTATTTACAATAGTGAAATACAAGGTGCAACAATGACGGTAGAGTCTCTCTCTTGGAGTAGCAAGCAGGGTGAGAGCCAGGATCCAGTAACACAAATGCGAACAGGTGAAGTGAGACAACGACGGAGGACAAGGATGGAGCGGAGACAATGGAGCTGGATAAGCAGGGAGCAGGATTCTGGAAGAGCAAAAAATCCAAATGAGTTCGGGAAAACAGGCAAAAACAAAACTGAGAGCTAGAGTATTCACGGTAGACACGCGGACAATCTGACCCCGAGTGTCTGGCTCTCGGTCCTCTTATCCTCGGCAGGTGGTGTTGATTGCCCTGATGGGATGCAAGTGCGCACGTGAGGAGCCGGGAACTCCACCCAGCTCCGGAGTCAGGCAGGTGAGGGAGGGGGGAGGAGAGCACAGGACACACAGGAGCACAGGAACAGACAAAACAAGACACAGGAATACGTGGATCGTGACAAATACAGATTAAAAAAAAAACAAGAAAAAAATATTGATTCAACTGTTTCTGTTAAACAAAATTCAGCACAAACCTTTATCAAAATCACCACATTTAAAGCCTTAAAACACCTCAAAATATGCATGTAATACTTTCATTTTTTACTCTTTAAGGACATTTTTAATTGGTACGTTAATACTTTTACTTAGGCAGATTTTTTCATGTTTTCTTCAGTATTTTTTTTCTCCAGTATCTGTACTTCATCCACCACTGCAATTCAAACCACATAATATACATTTTGTAAAGTGCAAATAATAACGTATTAAATTGTTAGCAGATTGTCATTGAACAGGGGCCCAC